>CAUYLG010026070.1:0-208490 GCA_963573385.1 Cacajao melanocephalus | reverse complement strand
GGGAGATGATTTACGGAATCCCCTAAATGTCTGAATCCCTTCACCCCCACCCCCGCCACATACCCTTACCCGGGAGGAAGGTATAAAAGGTATTGACACCCTCCCTCCGGGGCCACGGGTTGGAGAGACGTGAGTCCTCCGTGGTCGCCAGCAATAAAGACCCCGCAATTTGGCCTACTTTTGTCTTGGTGTTAACTTTCTATGCTCGGTTCAGTACAACACAAATCAGTGGTCAAAAGCAGAGGCTTTGGAGACTGACAGGGTTCGGATCGCCCACCTGTGTGAGTTGAACGACATACTCCCTGGCTGAGGGGCCTCAGACAGTCTAATCTGACACAGCTCATTTCCTCTGCTGTAAAAAGCAGAACAGGCATACCTTGCAAGATTATCGTAAAACCTAGAGATAACCTGTAAAGTGTCCGGCACACAGTAGGTGTTCAATAAGTGGTAGTTACAAAAAGATGAAATGGAGGAGGGACACAGTGAGAGAGGACACAGAAGCCTGCTGGAAAATTATGGATCTGCTGAACCACCAGACACAAGAACTGGCTTCAAAGGCCAGGCCCCAGAGATCAAGTTTCCATCCACCCTGGCCCGGCCCCAAGCACTATGGCCACGTGAACATACTGTCAAATAAAAGGGTGCATCCATAGGACAACGTCAGAGTTGGCAAGGACCTTAAAGGCCATCAATGCCCCCTAGTCAGGTCCCTGTATTATAATTAAGGAAACTGAAGCCTAGAGGGGCAAAAGTAATCAGTTAATATTCCACGGCCAAAAGCCACAGTTACAACTCAGGTCTCCAACTGCCCATTCAGGAGCTCTTTCCAGCCCACTCAGCACTTGGGAGGGTCACATACCCAGTGGGCAGGGTTTGGTCATGCAGGCAGCCCCACCACATATCATGTGGGCTTTCTGGGAGCACACTCACAAGGCACGTGCCTTCCCCATGAGCAGGTATGTGTCCAGAAATGCTCCCTAATCACTCACTCACCAGCTCATCTGCCATCTCAAAACTCTCAGCAGTCTCTCTCCTGCCACGCCCCCCAACTCCTGCCCCCAGGGTTCACTATGCTCTCCCTCTGCTACTTGCCCAGGTAGATTTGGCTCCATGTGGGGGAGTGCCCACATACGGGCATGGGGAGGACACAGGGCACTGTTTCTCTAGCCCAAAAGAAAGGGCGGGAAAGCGTCCTGCTGTGGGACTGGTAGGATAAAAAATTCAAATGCTCTACACACGCACCAAATCTGCTTTTCCAGGAGTACTCAATAAAAGGAAAATTCTGAAGGCATAACAGAAAAAACAGGATACAAAAACTTCACCTATTTCCTCCCTCTACTATTGTAATAGATAAATATGTCTATGTGAACAGATCTTGGACGGAAATGCATGTTAAGAGTCGTTACCTCGGCTGGGCACGGTGCCTCACGCCTGTTCCTAGCACTTCAGAAGGCCGAGGGGGGCGGATCACCTGAGGTCAGGAGTTCAAGACCAGCCTGGACAACATGGTGAAAACCCGTCTCCACTAAAAATACAAAAGTTAGCTGGGCATGGTGGCATGCGCCTGCAATCCCAGCTATCCAAGAGGCTGAGGCAGGAGAATCTCTGGAACCTGGGAGGCAGAGGCTGCAGTGAGCCGAGATCGCACCACTGCACTCCAGCCTGGGCGACAAGAGTGAAACTGTCTTTAAAAAAAAAAAATTCCTGAATTTTCCAGAATAAACATGTATTACTTTTATTTTAAAAAGAGACCAATAAGTTTCTGGTTAAGGTATAGCAGAATGGTGGCTACCCTTTGAAATTTTCTTCCCCTGTTGTAGAATTTTCACAAAGATGAACAAGCAGCCCATCCTTACCAGTCAGTGAAGAGGCTACCAAGAAATCACCTCCCTCACTGACATATTGTCTTTCCTGAGGACTGATGTGAAATCATTCTTTTGTTTTTTTGAGACAGAGTTTGCTCTTGTTGCCCAGACTGGAGTGCAATGGCATGATCTTGGCTCACTGCAACCTCTACCTCCTGTGTTCAAGTGATTCTCCTATCTCAGCCTACAGAGTAGCTGGAATTACAGGCATGCACCACCATGCCTGGCTAAATTTTGTATTTTTAGTAGAGATGGGGTTTCTCCATGTTGGCTAGGCTGGTCTCCAACTCCCGACCTCCAGTGATCCGCCCGCCTCGGCCTCCCAAAGTGCTGGGATTACAGGCATGAGCAACCGTGCCCCACATGAAATCATTCTCTTCTCCAGACATTAACATGACGGCCATCCCATCTCCAGGTTTGGAGCCCAGGGAAACATGTTCCTCTCCAGCCCTCTCAGCCTCACCCCCACCTTTCCACAGCTATGGCAGCTGGGAACAGAACAGCTGGGAATACTTGCAAAAACATTTGCTGTCTTATCAGTCCCCAACTAAACAGTGTCCAAAAGTCAAAGGAACAGCTGAAAACCCGCCAGAGATGTTCTCATTAGACACACTGCATGTGACCTACATACACTGCTTTGGTTTCTTTAAAAATTTTCTGTTTGTCAGGAAGTTGCTCATGGAGACTCCATGAAACTTTCCCAGCAAAGACATGGGTAGGAGTTGAATGGAGGAAACTTCCTGTGCAAAAAACTCAAAAGATAAAGACAATGTAGCCAGCTATGTTCAAATCCTGGTGCTTAACGCACTGAAGCCACATAACTGGACCAGCTACTTAACTCCCTGAACCTGTTTCCTCTTCGGTAAAAGTGTGATAATAATAAACTCTTTCAGTGTCATTGAAATTCTTAAGATAACTGTGATAACTACTGTACAAGATGGCTTTTTATTTTATATGACCAACTCATAAGCGAGATATGTCATTATTAACATCGATAACAGAGAAAGGCCAAAGTGGGCAAGAGGCAAGCCCCCTGTGGGGGGGGCGGTGAGCAGCCAGGGAGGGGAGACAGGTGTGACACGACGCACCATACCTCCAGGAACCTCAGCAGCCCCCGGCCCTTACTCCTCCTCCTCCTCGCTGCTCTTTCAAATAGACAGGAACAAGCCACTCACTTCCCACACGTGAACATGCTGCACTCAAGACTTGGCACATGGTCACTTCAACACCAAAGGGTACCGAGTTTTCCCCAAAAGCCTGATACAACAACATCCATCCCAGTTCAAAGCAACACCCCACCCCCTCAAGCCCTCACTCCAGCCTCTGCCCTGGAACCCAAGGCCCAATCCGGGCATCCTGCTGGCCTGATGGGAGACTGGGAACGCAGCTCTGAGCTAGGGCCAGTCACCGCCTCCCCACAACCAGATTCCGCAGAGAAGAACCTGAGGTTTACTCACCTGAAGCAGCTTATCCTGAGCCTTTAATTACCACCAAAGGTCTTGGCTGAAGGCCTTGGAGGCTCAGGTGTCTGCAGAATTGGCTAAAGAGACATCAGGGGCCTCCTGCCTGGAAGCTGGGGTGGGTCCTAATCAAGTTACTCGGTAGGCAGCCTTGGCAACCGAGGCTGTCGCTTCTGACTTAAGTTAGCCTGCAATCGTCTCTACGGGATGCTCTCAGATTCTCCATCAGTCAATAGGGATGCAGTTACTTCACTCAACACCCTTCACACCTTTCAAAGGGAATACTTAAACCAATAAACAAGTACATTTCATCTAATTAGCCAAGGGGTGAGGTCTGCTCAGAGGGATGGACAGCAGATCTAGAAGCCAGGACACTGGGGTCTAAGCCTGGCTCTGCTATATCCTACCTGGGCGACCTTGGCAAAAGTCACTTTAGCTCTGTGGCCTCAGTTTCTTCATCAGTAAAATTCGGGTGGGGACTAGCTTCTGTCTCAGGTTCCTTCAGCTCCAAAAGCTTGCTTCTGACTGTCTCCTCACAGCTGCAAATGCCTGATAACACAGCCGAACACCACTGCTAACAGAAACCTGCTCTAGGCTTGGGCCTGCGGCCCTGCCCCTTACGGGCGAGCAGACCCCCAGCGCGCCTCTTTTCCGGGGAAAGCATGCCGAGGGCCCGGTGCTGGAGGCCGGATAGCCTCGGCACAACGGAGGTCTCCAGCGAGAGAGAGAGGAAGAACAAAACGCCCCCGCCTGCTACACGCCTTGAGACCCACGTGCACGGCTCCTTTAAATACACCGGCCCTTTAACAGCTCGCACCGCGCCCACCCACAGCCCGGGCTCGGCAGCAGGCGGGCGCGGGGAAGTGGGGACGCAGTCAGGCCGGAGGCCGGAGAGCCGCTCCCGCTATCCTTCCACGACCCAGTTCCGGGCCGGCCCAGCCGCCGCCCGCCGGGCACTCTCTTCTCTCCGCCCCCGCGCTGGCCGCAGAGGCCAGGAGCGCGGCGCACGGTGGGGCCGCAGCCCCACAGCCGGGGAAGGGACCGCGGCCAGGGGCGTGCGGAGGGCAGGGCCGGGCCCTCGGGGCGCAGCCCCATCCCGGGCCCTCAGCGCCGCAGGCGACAGGGCCCCGGCCTGGGCACCCCGGCACCGCCCGCTCACCTGCTCCACCGCCGCGCTCCGGCGGAGTTTACGCCGCTGGCGGAGCGCCCGGCCGGACCAGGCGCCGGACCAGGCCCCGCCCCGCGCCCGCCCAGGCCCCGCCCCGTGGGCGACGCCACGTTCCCTTGTCCACTGGGGCCCCCCTGGAGTCCCGGGAGCGCGGGGAGGGTGCCCTTCGCGTCGCGCGGATGACAGGATCAACCCGACGTCGGAACTGGGCAGCGACCTTAGGAGTGGAAGCCGGGCCTGTCATCTTCCTGCGTGCCTGGCAGCAGCGTGGGGCGGTAGGACATATGCTTCGTGGACACTCTTTCCTGTAGTTTTAGGTCCACATCCCCTCCTCCTCCCAGTTGTTCTCATATTAAAGGAGCACTAGTGGCCCGATGTGAGCTAACACCAGGAGAATTTTCCTGGTCTGTTTCCGAGAGCGCTTCAGAACCACCAGGAGCTCTGGATAAAATCGAACAGGGATGAAATTGCTTCTTGACCTGAGAATTGGCCCAGGGGGTTGTGGTTCCAGGATTTGGGGTCTGTGGGGTAAGTTGAGACAGTCAATAATTTGACGTTAAGTAGTTTTAGTTTTTTTTTTTTTTTTGACTTAAGGTGAAATTCACATAAAAAAATTTTCCAATTTAAAGAGGGCATTTCGGTGGCATTTAGTGAATTCACAATGCTGTGCAACTATCACCTCTGACTAATTCCAAAACATTTTCTTCACTCCAAAAGAAAAACCCCATACCCACTGAGAAGTTTCTTCCCAAGTTTCTTCCCAATACCCTCTTCCCCTAACCCCTGGCAATCACCAGTCTACTTCCATCTCTGTATTTACTCATTGTAGATGTTTTCTATAAACAGAATCACGGTGTGTGGACTTTTGTGTCTGGCTTCTTTCACTTAGCATGTTTTCAAGGTTCATGCTTAGGTAGCATGTAACAGACTGTATTCATTTTTGTGACTGAATAGTATTTTGTTGTGTGTGTATATGTATGTATATGAGTGTGCATGTGTGTGTTTGTGTATACCACAGTTAATGGACATTTGGGCTGTTTCCACCTTTTGGCTTTGTGAATAATGCTGCTATGAACATGCATGTACATGTATTTGTTTGAGAACCTGTTTTTATTTTGGGAGGGTACGTACATGGGGGTTGAATTCTTGGATCCCATGGTAATTCAATTTTTTTTTTTTTTTGAGACAGAGTCTTGCTCTGTCCCCCAGGCTGGAGTGCAGTGGCCACAATCTTGACTCACTGCAACCTCTGTCTCCCAGGTTCAAGCAATTCTGTTGCCTCAGCCTCCCAAGTAGCTGGAGTTACAGGTGTGTGCCACCACATCTGGCTAATTTTTGTATTTTTAGTAGAGATGGAGTTTCACCATGTTGGCCAAGCTGGTCTTAAACTCCTGACCTCAAGTTATCTGCCTCCCCTAGCCTCCCAGAGTGCTGGGATTACAGGTGTTAGCCACCATGCCCGGCTTTCAATGTTTAACTATTTGAGGAACCACCAAATGGCTTCCATGATGGCCGAACCGTTTTATATTCCTACCAGCAATATACAGGGTTCCCGTGTCTCCACATCCTCACCAATGCTTGTTATTTTCCATTTTATTGTTATCCTAGTTATGCAGGGGTACCTCATTCTGGTTTTGGTTTACATTTTCCTAATAACTAATGCTGTTAAGCATTCTCCTTTTCATGTGCCTGTTGGCCATCTGTGTATCTTCTTTGGAGAAATGTCTAAATTTCTGTGAATGGGTAGTACTTTTCTTTCTTTTTTTTTTTTTGTTTTTTTGTTTTTTTGGTATGCCTTCTAATTTTTTATTGTTTTTGTTAAAAACTGGACACTTCAGCCAGGCGCGGTGGCTCATGCCTGTATCCCAGCACTTTGGGAGGCTGAGGCGGGTGAATCACGAGTTCAGGAGATCGAGACCAGCCTGGCTAACATGGTAAAACCCCATCTCTACTAAAAATACAAAAATTAGCCAGGCGTGGTGGTGAGTGCCTGTGATGCCAGCTACTTGGGAGGCTGAGGCTGGAGAATCGCTTGAACCCAGGAGGTCGAGGTTGCAGTGTGCTGAGATCGTGCCATTGCACTCCAACCTGGGTGACAAGAGTGAATCTCTGTCTCAAAAAAAAAAAAAAGAATGCTTTCAACAGATGCCACCTGGGGAGATGCTCCAGCCTGAGGGGGTGAAGCAAAGACAAGCCTCTGAGCTAGTACCCCAGCTCACTGCCAGGTAGGTCAAAATGTACAATCTCAATTACTTAAGAACAAAGTCCATATTGCTTATCCTGGCACCAGCAAGCTACATGAGGAATGCTTAGTCCTCTCCCTGAATCCTACATGGACAACTGCCCATAAACTGCTGTACTCGGAAATCCCCTCAGACTGTTCTAAGTGAAGTTCCGGGTAATCCGATGGGCCCTGTAACTAAGTTCCGGGTAATCGGATGGAAGGTGAAGAGGAATGTCCTTGTCATTCTGCTTCCTTTCGAGAATATGGAGATGATAGCCAGAGCTCAGGTAGCCATTGGGGCCATGAAGACCACGAGGATGCTAAAGCCACAAAATGGAAGGAGCTGGGTCCTCAATTGTGGAGCCACTAGCTTGGCATTGCTTAACTTCTTGCTTGGTTTCATGGAGGGAAAACCACTTTTATCCTTTTTCAGCCATTGTAATTTTGTGATTCCCTCACATACAAAACCAAAGCTTAACCAAAGCTTGCTTGACACACATGACCTTTCCAGCCACATTCTCCCTACACTGTATGTCCCGCTATGCTCAATGCCATGCAGCTCTCTCTGCTTCCATATCTTCCCACAGCATTTACTGCAAGTTATCAGGAGGGTCTTCTTCACTTGGCTCCCTCACTACCCATGAGTGTCTTGTCTCTGTTATTTTAATTCTTGGAGAAACTTGGGAAGAGGAAAACATTATTGTTTTCTTAGACATGGGAAAATGGGAAAGAAAGTGGAGGTTTACAAAGACAAAATTGTTTCCCAATTGTGCCTGGTTAATGAGCAGTAGAACCAGGTGTGAAGTCAAGTCCATCTGGCCCGATGCAGTGGCTGGCCCCCTCTGCTCCACTTCGAAGGTCCCATGGTGGTACGTGGGCTGTGGCTGAGGGATCTTTGATAAATTCATTCCCTTTGTCGTTCTCTTTTGAGGTCATCAGCTGCTTTTCACATGCTGGTTTGTAAGGGATGAGTAAGCGCCTTCCTGGGCCTGGCCTCAGTTCAGAAAGGGATGGCCTCTGCTTCGGGTTTTGGTGTTCAGAGCGTGGTGTTTTCTTTTAACACACTCTAGGGACCCAACACTGCTTAGCAGACAGTGTGGGGGAACGGAACCTGTGTGAATGTTAGAACCAGATGGACCCAGGTTTGGAATTTGTTTCTTGCACTTATTTGTTACATGACCCAGAGCAATTTCTTAGCCTTGCTGAACCTCAGTTTCCCCACCTGTGAAAGGATAGAATGAGACCTCTCAGAGGTTTATAGAGAGAATTAAAGAGACACCAGTCAAAATGACAGGAGTATGTATGGCAGGCACTCTGCAAATGTTAGTCGTCGTCTTTCTTCTGCTTCCCTCCGCTTTTGAGGTAGGAGTTTTGTTTGGTTTTGTTTGACATTGCAATGATAGACTATATTATTATTCACAAATTTGGAAGCCTTGTTTAATATGAAAAAAAATAGGAGAGTAGATGAAGCCAAGTGTGGTGAATCATGCCTGTAAGTCCCAGCTACTTGGGAGTCTGAGGTGGGAGGATCACTTGAGCTTAGGAGTTTGAGTCCAGCCCGGGCAACAAAATGAGACCTCTGTCTCTAAAAAAAGAAGAGTAGATAAGTGCTAGCAATATCTGACATAGGACTGCCATGGAGGGGGTCTGGAGTAGTTTTTTTGAGCCATGCAGAACCATATTCCATGTCACAGTAGTCTCACCAGTAGGGTTCCAGGGCAGGGTCAGTCTGACATGCATGAAACCCAGCCATAGGATAGGAACTAGAGACACATCCCCAGGGTTTGCCAGTCATGTGTGACACTGGGGACAGAAGAGATGCTTGAAGGACACCTTAAAGCAGCTGTTTCTTTGCTAGAGCCTTTGCCAGTATGTCTGGGAGTTGGCCCCACTCATCTGAAAGATTCTGGTCAACTCACCTAATGACACTTACCACCACATTTTTCCAGCATTTTCTCTGTATGATGGGATAATTTCATCTTTCTATGGAGGATGTTTGTGTGATTTTGAGACTCTTAGGATGGGTCTGCTTTTACCATTTCAAAAATTTAAGTCAGCAGTCCTCAAACTTTTTGGCTTCATAACCTCTTTACTCTGTTAAAACTAATTCAGGACTCCAAAAGCTTTTCTTTATATAGGTTATATCTATCAATACTTAACCATATGCTATGGTTTGGATATGGTTTGTCCCTGTGAAAACTCACCTTGAATTGCCATTGTAGCTGTGTTGGGAGGTGGGGCGCATCAGAGGTGATTAGGTAGTTAGATGGCCTTCTTGTGAGACTCGGCTAGGTCTCTCAGGACTGGACTAGTTACCATGGTAGTGGGTTGGTTTGTTTGCTTGTTTTTTGAGACAGAGTCTTACTCTGTCACCCAGGCTGGAGTGCAGTGGTGTGATCTTGGCTCACTGCAACCTCCACATCCCAGGTCCAAGCAATTCTCCTGCCTCAGCCTCCCAAGTAGCTAGGACTATAGGCACATGCAAACATGCCCAGCTAATTTTTGTATTTTTTAGTAGAGATGGGGTTTCACCATATTGGCCAGGCTAGTCTCGAACTCCTGACCTCGTGATCCACCTGCCTCAGCCTCCCAAAGTGCTGGGATTACACCGCGTGAGCCACAGCGCCTGGCCAATAGTGGGTTGTTACAACGCCAGGCTACTTCTTTCTTCGGTCCCTTTTTAGCCCATGCCTGCTTCCCCTTCCGCTTCTCCACTATGTTATGATGCAGCAGAAAGCACCCACCAGAGGCCAGGCAGATGCGGGCACCATGCTTCATGGACTTCCCAGCTCCAGAATTATAAGCCAAAGAAACCTCTTTTCTTTATAAATTTCCCAGCCTCAGGTATTCTGTTATAGCAACACTAAATGGACCAAGACACCATATTAAAAAGCAAAACTGAGAAATTTTTTAAAAATTCACTCACTTAGAATAATGACAGACCCATTATGTGTTAACATATATGACATTCTAATGAAAAATATATTTTGCAAACAAAGTTAGCGGGAAGAATGGCACTGTTCACATTCATGGTGAGCAGTTATGGCCCTCAATTCTGTCCACATCTTAATACTCTGAGCCTATAAACATGTTACTTCACATGGCAAAAGGGACATTACAGATATGATTAGGGTTAATGATTTTGAGATGGGAGATTAGCTTTCATTATCCAGGTGGGCCTAATCTAATCATCAGCTCCTGAAAAATGGAAAACCTTTTCCAACTGGTCAGAGGGAGGCATGACTACTGAAGAAGGCTCAGAGGGAGGTGCACTATTGCTGGCCTTGAAGATTGAGGTTGGAGTCAAGAGCTGAGGAATGAACAGGACCTCCAGAAGGTAGGGAAGGCAGGGAAACAGTGTCCGTTAGAGCCTCCAAAAAGGTAGCTCTCTGATATGTTGATGTTAGCTCACTGAGAACCCAGGTCACACTGCTGACCTATAGAGCTATATGGGAATACATTTGTGTTGTTAAGCCACTATGTTTGTGGTAATTTTTAATGGCAGCAATAGAAAGACTAATACAAGGCCAGGCGCGGTGGCTCACGCCTATAAACCCAGCACTTTGGGAGGCTGAGACGGGTGGATTGCTTGTGGTCAGGAGTTCAACACCAGCCTGGCCAACATGGTGAAACCCCGTCTCTACTAACAATACAAAAATTAGTTGGGCATGGTGGTACACGCCTGCAATCCCAGCTACTCAGGAGGCTGAGGCAGAAGAATCATTTGAACCCAAGAGTCGGAGATTTCAGTGAGCTGAGATCACGCCATTGCACTCCAGCCTGGGTGACAGAGTGAGACTCTATCTCAAAAAAAAAAAAAAAAGAAAAGAAAAGAAAAGAAAAGAAAAACTTATACAATAATTTTGCAAATCTCTTTAGTGTCTGGCTAAACCAAAGACTGTTGAATTCTCACACCTGCTTCTGAATTCAATCTGTTGTGATATGATGATTTGGTTGAAGTATATGAAGAAAATTAGACCTTATGTAGATTTATAGTTGAAAACCATAGGAGTATTTTAATGACCTTTTCAGATCATTGTGGATTATTCTTTGATGTGATACCAAATTTAACAATTGTAATTTTTTAAAGTTTAGTTGCAATGTAGAACATGAAACCATATCAAGAAACTTTTCATATCTGTTACATTAATACCCATTGGCCTGTCTTGCAATTTGAATGGCTCTTTTACTCATGCATTATTTTTTACATGATGTACTGGTCATTTGGAAAACATTGATTCACTAAGTTATGCAGATCTTCCAACTGTTGACACATTCGATTATACAAGCTAAAAAAGATTACATGCATTAATGTTAGTCTTATCCAAAGATACAGAGAAGCTATTAAACTCAAAATGGCAGATACAAGCTTTCCAGAATTGTCATTTTCATTTGAAAGCTCAAATTTTATCATTGGCAACAAATAGCATCAGTTGTTTCACTTGAAGTGACAGGCTCACTTTGTTCATTTTTCAGAAAATGTCTGCCAAATACACAAGTCTGAATCACTTTAGGTTGTTCGTCATATTTTCAAGTAAAGATGGTGCTCTATGCAAAAAGCAGTTAGTGCAGCTTACAACTCATAAAATGACGTAAGCGCTTTTCTTGGAGACAACCAAGACACTTCAAATTGTAGCAGAAATGCTTTTTGCCTACTTCCCATGTCATCACACACAATATTAAAAACAGTACATGAGCAAGGGCAGAGATTAGATGGAATTAATACTTTTTACTGCTTTATTAAGTACATTCTTCATTGAGACTGCCATTTTAAAAAATCACCAATTTCTCTTTTTTTTTTTTCTTTTCTTTTTTCCTAAGACAGTCTCACTCTCTCACCCAGGCTGGAGTGCAGTGGCACGATCTCAGCTCACTGCAACCTCTGCCTCCTGGGTTTAAGTGATTCTCCTGCCTCGGCCTCCTGAGTAGCTGGGATTACAGGTGCCCACCACTATGCCTAGCTAATTTTTGTATTTTTAGTAGAGACAGGGTTTCACCATGTTGGCTGGGCTGGTCTTGAACTCCTGACCTTGTGATTCACCTGCCTCGGCCTCCCAAAGTGCTGGGATTACAGGCATGAGCCACTGCGTCCAGCCAAAAAAATCACCAATTTCATAGCAGTTAAGAATGCAATGTCTACTACTCCTGTTTGGTATCACAGAGTATGTTCATGCTGTTAGCAGTTTTACCCAACACCGATTTGGTTCCATCAGTGCACATATCAACATGGTAAAAATGAGTAATAACAAAGTCTTAATAATATTATGAAACCATTTTGCCCACACAGGCCCTGGGGGTCTGCAGACCACACTTTGAGAACTGCTTATTTATGCCATTTTATCTAATGACATCTCCACCTTCATTCCATATTTCTATGACTTGTAGTGCATGGGCTTAGCATTTTTGTGTTTGTTTCTGTAAACCATTACAAAGATATGCACACCCACTTTGTTGTCATATTCTAACAAGATTTCTGAAATTCACAGCACGTCCTTTGTAGACAATTTGGCAAACGTTTTTCTTTTAAAAATTGCTTGGCTTTCTTTGTATTTTCTTGGGTTCTGTTACTGCTGTACACATGTTGATTTATGAAGGGAAGTAGGAGCTATCAGATGGTTATTCCCACTTAACCAGAAATTACTTTGTTGACAGTGGAGGGAAAGAAATAATGCATACGTCTGGACAATATTTTTAGTTTCATTACATTTTGTTTGCTTCCACATCTAAATTGTAAGATAATATTGTTTTATGATAATTAGCATTCCTAATTTTTTCTGGCTTTACGAATTTTGTTTCTATGATAAAGCAATACACATTCATTAAAGAAAACTTAGGTATTCTAGGCCAGGTGCAGCGGCTCGTGCCTGTAATCCCAGCACTTTGGGAGGCCGAGGTGAGCAGATCACCTGAGGTCAGGAGTTTGAGACCAGCCTGGCCAACATGGTGAAATCTCGTGTCCACTAAATAGACAAAATTAGCCAGGTGTGGTAGCGTGCAACTGTAGTCTCAGCTACTCTGGAGGCTGGGGCGGGAGAACCAACCACTTGAGCTTGGGAGGCAGAGGTTGCAGTGAGCTGGGATCGCACCACTGCACTCTAGCCTGGGCAACAGAGTGAGACTCTGTCTCAAAAAAAAAGAAAAAGAAAGAAAACTTAGATATTCTAAGAAGTATAAAGAAGAAGACAATAATAGTTGCATCTTCCAAAGATGAACAATGATAATATTTTGGTACGTTTCCTTCCAATCTTTATAAAAAATATAGTATGTAGAGCATTTTGTACCCTGCCTTTCCCCCTTGACATTGCATTATATGCCTGTATTATTGTGTAGGCTTCATAAACATGATTTGAAATAGTGGAAAAGTATTCCAGAGAATTGATACACCATACTATAACCATGTACTCACTGTTTTGCTTATTAAAGAGTATTTCCCATTAAAAAAAATTAGGCCATAGATTTCTTTTTCTGTATTTAGATTTCTTTAGTGTAAATCTGCCAAAGTAAAATTATTGGGGTCTAGGAAAAACACTGTTTTTCTACTCAAAACGTTTCTGACACCAAATGTCTGGGGGTTTTCCTCACACTTAATCATTTCTTCAACTCTGTACACCAGCTGGGTGTCCTGGCATTCAATTCAGTTCTGACACTACCTACCTGGAGTTAGCGCAGACCTGACAGGCCCCCAGACTGCCCCTACTCAGAGCCAAGTACATGGATGTGTTCGGCATCCTGGAAGCTCTCAGAACTCTGTGGATTAGGGATTTTGATGTAGGCTTTGGTCCATAGGCCTGATCGATTGTGCATTCAGTCTCCAGCCTCGCTGTCCTCCCTGGAGGATGGGGGGATAAGGCTGAAAGTTCCAAGCTCCTAAGCGTGTCTTGGTCTTCCTGGTGCCAGGTGCCCACCCAGGGGCCCACCAAGAGGCACTTCATTAGAACAAAAGAGCCTTCTATCATCCAGGAAATTCCAAGGGTTTTAGATCTGTGCCAGGAATTGGGGGCAGAGATCAATATATTTTTTCTTACGTCGTGGGGCTTTTGAAGTATATTCACAAACTGCTTTTCGAAAGACCTGAATGAAGGTTTACTCCCCTACCGGAGGGTATGAGAGTGTCTCTATACTGGCCATTATTACATGTTTCAGTTATTTATAAAACTGCTTATTTGAAAGATTCATCAAAGCCTCAGTGTTGTTTTAATTTACGTCGATTACTAGGAAGTATGCATTTTTCCTGCTTGGTTACCGGTTCCACGTTCTCCTTTGTGAAAGGCGCATCGCGGCCCCCGCCTGTGTATATTTTGGTTTCCCGATGCTTTTCTTAATGATTTATGTGAACTTTTCATGATAAAGATGTTGGCCCCATTTCAATATTTACCATAAATATTTTCTGAGCTAACACAAAGGATCAGATTAAACCAGATTTACACAAAGCAGAGATTGTTCCAGTATTAAATTTTATGAATACAAATAACCAAGAGGCACAGGCAGCGTAGCGGGAGGCCTGTCCTTCCCGCAGCAGACACAGATCCTCTGGCTCAGAGGAGTGTATGAGGTCTCTAATGAGGTTTGCAGGTCACCTCACAGAGTGAGGAGCATTTAGGTTGTGAAACAACTCCATTTGACAGCTCAAACGGTTGTATAACTCATGTGATCTTCTCCAGTCGTAAATCCATAGATTCTAGGTTTGTCTGTCATCACCAATTCTAAACCGAGACATCGTGCTGAAAGAATTCCACTGATAAGCCCTGTCCTCCTAGCAGATATCCAGTAAGCAGCATACTTACTGTGGGCTTAGACAGACCTCCTACTTCTTTCTCTCCCACTGTCCCCTGCGGTAAACAGGGGAGAAGTGTGTCATGGGCCCGCTGCTTTCATTCTGTCTTCTCCACTTTCCAAGGCAGCTGTTTGCATTTTAATTTTTTTGAATTCTAGATGTTTTTAAAACTTTCATTATAATTAAGGGGATTTCTGGTTGCAGTAATGACAAAGTGGCTTGTATCAGTCTGATCCTCTCACAGACAACAACGATAAACTCGAGGCAAAGTATGTTTGAAACATTATTTTAAGACATGGATAAGCAACCAAAAAGCAGGCAGCAATCAGAGAGTATTTGAGGAAGGCAACTGTACTTTGTGACATCATTTTTATGGCTTTCTCCTGACCAGTCTGTGATAGCTTGGGGGTTAGCTAAAAGTCAAGTACAAAGCCAAAGTTACATTCGCTTTAGGTGCCAGAGGATGGAGTTTGAGGCCAGCAGAGTAGCTGGACATTGAAGGAGGCAATCAATTCTGGAAAGGAGGAAAAGGAAGAAGCACAGCAGAGCGATCCCCTCAAATTTGCATATAAATTCCCCCAAACCCATGCCTGATTCCTGAACTGTGCCAGAGATAAAGAAGGACATTGTATAATGACAAAAGAGAATTCACTGGGAACACACAACTATTCTGAGTGTTATGTACTTAATAAGAGAGCTTTCAAGCACAAGAAACAAAAAATTGAAAACTAAGGAGGGGAAGTTGAAAAACTGACACAATGGTTAGAGAGCTTCACAGTCCTCTCTCAAGAACTGATGAGACAAGACTAAACATACACATACATACACACAACACAGTAAATGAGGATAGAGATTTGAACAATACCCTGTCAGTCTCCTGTAGCTGCTATAACAAATTACCCCAAATGTGATGGATTGACCCAACAAAAATCTACCCTGGAGGCTGCTGGGATGAAATCAAGGTGTCAGCAGGAGAGTGCTCCCTCCAGAAGCTCTAGGGGAGAATCCCTGTCTTTGCTTCTTCTAGCTTCTAGAGCTACATTCTTTGGCTTGGAGTCCCTTCCTCGGCCTTCAACAGCAGAAATGTAGCATCTTGCTTTAGTCCTCACATTGCTGCCTTCTCTGTAGTCAAATCTCTCCCTGCCTTCCTCTTATAAAGACACTTGTGATTATATTTAGGGCCCACCTGGATAACCCATGATAATTTCATGTCAAGATAATTCACTTAATCACACACAAAAAGATCCTTTTGTCATATAAAGTGATATTCCCAAGTTCCAGTGATTAGGACCTGAATATCTTTGGGGGTCATTATTCAACCTACCACATTCTACTCAGCCCTCAAACGTTCACATCTGCAAACCCAGAAAATCTGACACCGGTCTCAATTAATTCAAAAAGCTTGTTTTGCTAAGGTTGAGGATGTGCCCGTGACACAGCCTCAGGAAGTTCTGGCGACATGTGCCTGAGGTGGTAGGGGCAAAGCTTGGTTTTATACATTTTAGGAAAACATGAGACATTGATCAATATATGTAAGAAGTACATTGGTTTGGTCTGGAAAGGCAGGGCAACTTGAAGCAAAGGCAGGAAGACTCAAAGTCGGGAGGGGGCTTCCAGGTCCCAGATAGGAGAAACACAAATGATTGTATTCTTTTCAATTTCTGATAAGTATTTCCAAAGGAGGTAATCAGAATATGCATCTATCTCTGTGAGCAGAGGGATGACCTTGAAGAGAATGAGAGGCAGATTTGCCCTATGGTTCCCAGCCTGAAGGGACCCAAGATACTTCACCCTATTTAAACATCCCCCAAAGTCTCAACCCATTACAGCATCATCTCAAGCCCAAAATCTTATCTAGGTATAATCAGCTCAAAAGTTCTAAATCTCATTGCCCACATAATCTAAATCAGGTATGGAGGAGACTTTGGGCATGGTCCATCCTGGGGCAAAATCTCTCTCCATCTGTGTATTGTAAAACTAGAAAACAAATGGTTTGCTTCCAATACAGGCACAGGATGATAGTTGTATATATTCTCATTCCAAAAGGGAGAAAATGGAAGGAAGAAAGGCATCACTAGCCCCAAGCAGTTTTGAATTCCAACTGAGCAAACTCCATTATGTCTAAGACCTGGAAACAATTCTCTGTGGCTTGAGACTCCACCCTCTGGACCCAAGGCACCACCTCAAAGTAGTCTTTCTTTTTCTTGAAGGGTAGCATATGTTTGCAGCCGAGTAGTTTTATCAGCCTGTTTCCTGCCTGTAGAATTTGGGACTCTTGACAGTCTTCTTTGATTTGATTCTCTGTCCATTCCTTTCAGTCCAAGCTGGCAGTGTTGCTGTTATAATACTCTCAAAAACCTTGGTGGTCTCCAGTGTATGTCACAGAGATTTAATCCGTTAAACAAAAGACTCCTCCATAAATCATTCCATCTCTATTCATGGCTTTTGCTAAAGCAGTTGAGGGACTCCGTGAATCACATATCTAATCTCTTCGGCACTAGAAAAGGTTATCTAACCACACCTTTGACCTTCTCTCTAGAGGTGAATTTCTTGACAGTGAATCTCCAGAAGTTTAACATCTTTTGCAATCTGGAGAGTCTGAGAATTTCCCAGATCATCAAGCCTTGGTTCCTTTTTGCTTCCCATTTCTTCCCTCATTTTATCTCTTACCTGTCAAACGTTATTATAGAGTGCAAGAAGAACCCAGCCTATACCTTCAAGCCTGTGCTTGAAAATCTTAGCTAAATACCCAAGTTCATTCCTTACAAGTTCTATTCTCCTAAAACTGTAGGACATAATTCAGCTAAGGTTCCTGCCACTGTATAGCAAGGACTCTCTTTCTTCCAAATTCCAATAACATGTTCCTCATTTCCTCTGAACCTTCACCAGCAGCACCTTTAATGTTCACCTGTTTACTAATAGTCTGTTTATGACAATATAGATACTCTCTAAGGTGATACCAGCTTTCTCTACTGTGCTTCTCACTTCCTCGTGGCCCTCACAATCTTTCAAATCAGTATTTCCAATAACAGTCTGTTTAAGGCAATCTAGGCTTTTTCTGTCATGCTTTTCAAAATTCTTCCAGCTCTATTACCCAATTTTAAAACTACTTCCATTTTTTTCAGAGATGGGGGTCTTGCTTATCCAGGCTGGCCTCAAACTCCCGAGCTCAAGTGAGCCTCCCACCTCAGCCTCCTAAGTACTTGGGACTACAGGTACATTTTTTGAGGTATTTTTACAGTAGCACCCCACTTCCAGATTTTTAGGTATTTGTTACAACAGCACCCCATTTCCAGGTGCCAAAATGTATATTAGTTTCCTGTGACTGTAACAAATGACCGTAAACTGAGTGGCTCAAAACAACACACATATATTTCCTCACAGCTCTGGAGGTCAGAAGTCTGAAATCAGTTTCACTGGGCCAAACCAGGGCCATGCTCAGGTTGGAGGCTCTAGGGAAAAAAATCTACTTCCTTGCCATTTTTATTTTCTAGAGGGGTTTCTTTCTTCTTTTCTTTTCTTTTTTTTTTTTTTTTTTTTTGAGATGGAGTTTCGCTCTTGTTGCCCAGGCTGGAGTGCAATGGCACGATCTTAGATCACTGCAGCCTCCGTCTCCTGGGTTCAGGCGATTCTCCTGCCTCAGCCTCCTGTGTAGCTGGGATTACAGGCATGCGCCACCATGCCTGGCTAATTTCTGCATTTTTAGTAGAGATGGAGTTTCACCATGTCAGTCAGCCTGGTCTTGAACTCCTGACCTCGGGTGATCCACCTGCCCTGACCTCTCAAAATCCTGGGATTACAAGTGTGAGCCACTGCACCTGGCCTTTTTTTTTTTTTTTTTTTTTTTTTTTTTTTTTTTTTTTAAAGATGAACTCTCCCTCTATCACCCAGGCTAGAGTGTAATGGCACGATCTTGGCTTACTGCAACCTCCACCTCCCAGGTTCAAGTGGTTCTCCTGCCTCAGCCTCCCAAGCAGCTGGGACTACAGGTGCCCATCACCATGCTTGGCTAATTTTTGTAGTTTTAGTAGAGATAGATTTTCACCATGTTGGCCAGGCTGGTCTTAAACTCCCGACCTCAGGTGATCCACCTCCCAAAGTGCTGGGATTACAGGAATAAATTTTAATCTTACGGAGTATGTTTTCTTATGACAACAACTGGCTCTTATGAAATCAATACTAGGATAACTAGAAAAGCCCCACATATTTGAAAATTAGACAGCATCCATAGAAGAAAAAGGAAACCACAAGGGAAATTAGAAAATATTTCAAACTGAGTGAAAATCCAACATAGCAAATTTAAGGGCTGCAGCTAAAGCAGTGCTTAGAGTAAAATTTATAGTACTAAATGCTTATACAGTGTTATAAAACAAGAACATTTTATTTATTTTATTTTTGAGACAGAGTTTTGCTTTTGTTGCCCAGGCTGGAGTGCAATGGCGTGATATGGGCTCATCGCAACCTCTGCCTCGAGGGTTCAAGCAAGTCTCCTGCCTCAGCGTCCTGAGTAGCTGGGATTACAGGCATGCACCACCATGCCTGGCTAATTTTGTATTTTCAGTAGAGACAGAGTTTCTCCATGTTGGTCAGACTGGTCTCCAACTCCCGACCTCAAGTGATCTGCCCACCTCTGCCTCCCAAAGTGTTGGGAATACAGGCGTGAGCCACCACGCCCAGCCAAAAGAAAAACATTTTTTAAATGATGATCCAAATTTCACCTCAAGAACTAGAAAAGCAAATTAATCCCATAATAAGTAGCAGAAAGGAAATAATAAAGAACGGAAATTAACACAACACAAATGATGAATTAACAAATCCAAAAGTTAGTTCTCTGAAAAGATTAATAAAATTGATAAACTCCAGTAAGACTGATTATGAAGAAAAAGTGAAAATATCAGTTATCAATATTAGAATGAAAGAGGGGATATCATAGATCCTACAGATGTTAAAAAGATAAAAAATGAATATTATAAATAATGGCATGCCATTAAATTAAATAACCTAGATGAAATGAGAAAATTCCTTGAAAAATACAAATCATCAAAACTGACACAAGAGTAAATACAAAATCTAAATTGTCCCTTTTAATAAGTATTGCCTATTACATATACTGACTTCCTAATTTAAAACCTTCTCACAGATAAAACTTCAGGCCCAGGTGGTTCCACTGGTAAATTCTTTTAAACATTTAAGGAAAAATCAATAATGTTAATCTTATACAAACTCTTTCAGAAAGCAAATGAGGGAATGGTTTCCAATTTGTTTGATGAGAGCAGCAAAAAACTATCTTGAAATCAACATGGGACAAAGATGCCAGAAGAAAAGAAAATTACATGCCAATATTCCTCATGAACATGGACATATAAATCTTTAACAAAATATTAGCCAAACCAGTCTTGAAATGGAACAGTTGATGGACTCATAGAACCTGATTTTAAGATTACTACAAAGGTATGGTAATCAAGATAGTATGGAATTGGCATACAGGCAAATGGATCAATAGAAAAGAGTAGAGCGTCCATAGATAGTCACTTGATTTTTGACAAAGATAATTCAATAGGGAAAGGAGGTTTTATTAACAAATATAGTGCTAGAACTATTGAATCAATGTATGGGAAAAAGTAAACCTGTCCCTATTTCATAAATCTAAATGCTAACCTAGAAAGCTTCAGAACAAACTTAGATGAATATTCTCATAACTTTGAAATAGGACAAGTTTTCTCAGAGCAGTCATAAAAAAAACCACTAAAGATAACATTCAAAATGGAAAAGTAGGCCAGGCATGCTGGCTCACACCTGTAATCCCAGCACTTTGGGAGGCTGAGGCCCCCCAAGTGCTGATCCCTTGAGGCCTCCCAAGTGCTGATCCCAAGGGCCGATCCCTTGAGGTCAGGAGTTTGAGACCAGCCTGGCCAACATGGTGAAATGGCGTCTCTATTAAAAATACAAAAATTAGCTGGGTGTGGTGCCAGGTGCCTGTAATCCCGGCTACTCAAGAGGCTGAGGCAGGGGAATTGCTTGAACCCAGGAGACGGAGGTTACAGTGAGCCAAAACTGCACCATTGCACTCCAGCCTGGGCGACAAAGCAGGATAAGACTCTATTTCAAAATAATAATAATTAAGAAAAGAATTAAGCCGGTGTGGTGGCATGCACCTGTGGTCCCAGCTACTCAGGACGCAGAGGTAGTAGGATCACTTGAGCCCAGTTGTTCACATTTACAGTGAGCTGTGATCATTGGTGACAAAGCAAGACCCTGTCTCTAAAAAATTAAAAGTATAGGCTGGGCGCGGTGGCTCATGCCTGTAATCTCAGCACTTTGGGAGGTGGAGGTGGGCGGATCACATGGTCAGGAGATCAAGACCGTCCTGGATAACACGATAAAACCTCGTCTCTACTAAAAATGCAAAAAAAAGAAAAAAAAAATTGCCGGGCATGGTGGTGGGCACCTGTAGTCTCAGCTACTTGGGAGACTGAAGAAGGAGAATTGCTTGAACCTGGGAGGCAGAGGATGCAGTGAGCTGAGATTGTGCCACTGCACTCCAGCCTGGGCAACAGAGTGAGACTCTGTCTCAAAAATAAATAAATTAAATTAAAAATAAATATAAAAAAGATGATCACAAAAGAGTATCCACTGTATGGTTTCATTTATATGAAGTTCAAGAACAGGCAAAATTAATTTATGAGATAGAAATCAGAATAGTGGTTTCCTCTGGGAGGATAAAGATTAACTGAAAGGCAATACTGGGAAACTTTCTGGGTGATAGAATATATTTTGTCTGGGTGGTGGTTATGTGGGTGTATACACTTGTCCAAATCCATTGAATTGTATATTTAAGATACATCTGTATGCTTCACTGCATGTAAATTTTAATTTATATTATTCATAATGCATAAGTATACAGGTGCACACTTATATATGTGATGGACATTCCAACAACTGAAAGTTCTACTTAAAGATGAAAAGCAAAATACGATACATTTAACTATGTATTTTATCTCCTCTTTTCTTGCCCATTGTAAATATAGAATATCTTAAAATAAATAATAAAGATTTAAAAAAGGTTTATGTTGTCTTTTCCCTGGTATTTTCCTATTTTCCTCTGTGTAATTTAAGCTTAAAGAGATTT
Source organism: Cacajao melanocephalus (assembly GCA_963573385.1). Lineage (NCBI taxonomy): Eukaryota > Metazoa > Chordata > Mammalia > Primates > Pitheciidae > Cacajao > Cacajao melanocephalus. The sequence continues at coordinate 186,870 of CAUYLG010026070.1, read as the reverse complement.
GTCCAGCTAGAAATTTAGAAAAAACTATTATATATATATATATATATATATATATATATATATATAATAGTTTTTTCTTTATTTCTCTTTAATTTCATCCAGAATTTGTTTGGAGGAGAGAAGGCCTGCTTCCAGTCATACATAGGAAAGGCTTTCTTTTCACATCCAAGTTCCCTCTCTTGAGCTCCCTGCTCAGGTGACTTCTTCTGGCCAAGGGAAAAGAAGAGGTAGCAAAGCCTGAGCCATCCCTGCTGGGTGGGAGCTAGAGAGAGGCTCTATCTGCCCCAGCAGGGTGCTTGTCCTTTTTCTGCACATGATTGTCTTTCTCTAAGTGGCCTCATTTTCAGATTAATACAGCTTGAAATTAGCCTGTTTCCTTGAAAAAAAAATTCTTTTTGAGACAGGGTCTGGCTCTGTTGCCCAGGATGGAGTGCAGTAGCATAATCGTAGCTCACTGCAACCTCAACCTCCTGGCTCAACCGATCCTCCCACCTCCCACTTCAGCCTGCTGAGTAGCTGGGACTACAGGTGGATGCCAGCACACCTGGCTAATTTTTTGATTTTTAAAAATTTTTGTAGAGACCAAGTCTGGAACTCCTATGCCTCGAGTGATCCTCCTGCCTCAGATTCCTAAAGCACTGAGATTACAAGCGTGAGCCAGTGCACCCAACCAGTTCCCTTGAAATTAAAACAAAAGTAGAATTCTTGAAATGTTTCAAAGAAGGTAAAGCAGAAATAGTCACCTGGAAGAATAGGAAATTGCTCTAGCTGGAATAGTATAACCATCTTGTGATACCTATGAGTGTTACACATTTGGTAAGTATGAATCTTGGGGAAAATGACTGTTGGGTGAGTGGCTTTGGTCTCTGGTATCAGACATGTGGACCTGGGAGTAGTTGGAAATCTATACAGTATGAAGTGTCTGACTTACGGGGTTAAGTGCCAGGCTTGGTGGTACCTCTGCTTTATCCTTAAGCTAAAGAACAGATGGCCTTGGCACAAGTTGAAGAGAATATTAGTGTCTCAGAGTCTTTTCAAAGCCAGGCCTATATGACAATCCCTGTCAGCAACAGCAACATCTTCAAATTCAAACACAGCCAGGGCCGAGGGCAGTGGCTCACACCTGTAATCCCAGCACTTTGGGAGGCCCAGCAGGTGGATCATCTGAGGTCAGGAGTTTGAGACCCCCCCTGACCAACATGGAGAAACCCCTTATCTACTAAAAATACAAAAATTAGCTGGGCGTGGTGGCGCATGCCTGTAATCCCAGCTACTCGGGAGGCTGAGGCAGGAGAATCGCTTGAACCTGGGAGGCAGAAGTGACAGTGAGCTGAGATTGCGCCACTGCACTCCAGCCTGGGCAACAAGAACCAAACTCTGTCTCAAAAAAAGCAAACAAACGAAACAAAAACCAGCCAGGCAGTTAATCTTCCATAGATCTACATAGCACTTGAGGGTGTTTAGAGCTGGGAAATTAGAATTATCTGGGCTTTGTAAATGCTGCACAGTGTGCCACTGAGATAAAACTGTTTGAAACATCTGACATGGAGCTACTTGACTTTTTTTTTTTCTTGAGAAATAGCCTCGATCCGTCTCCCAGTCTGGAATGCAGTGGCATGATCTCTGCTCACTGCAACCTCTGCCTCCTGGGTTCAAGTGATTCTCAAGCCTCAGCCTCCGGAGTAGCTAGTGTGACAGGCACTTGCCACTGCGCCCAGCTAATTTGTGTGTGTGTGCGTGTGTGTGTGTTTTTTTCGTAGAGACAAGGCTTCGCTATGTTGGCCAGGCTGATCTCGAACTCCTAACCTCGAGTGATCTGCCCTCTATTTAATCACTGTGGAAGACACTGCCCAGTGCGTTTTTTAGAACCCTTTTTGGATTTCTTCTGTTAAAATTGCTGTCAGAGTCAGCATATGATCCACATGAGGGAAATCAGCTCAGTTTTCCTAATTCACAGCAGTTGGTTCTAAATAACTTTTGGCTGTTTCAAAACATCCAATCCACCTCAGAACGAAGATTTGCCTCTAATGAAGATATTAAAGAGAATGTGCTTTATATATATATATTATATATATTTTTTAATGCTTGGCCAAACTTTAGTCAGGCTCCTGAACCTTCCCCTAGGCTCATCTGTGCACCTTCTTGTAAAATCCAGCTTTAACAAGAACTCTGCTAAATCGGCTTGGCCAAGACCCCACCCTCCGAGCCCAGTCACTCTCAATATCTAATGGGATTGATTCTTCATCCTCCCCTCCCTACCAGGTGATGTCTGATTGCCCTGGCTTGTTTTCAGCCAGAATCCTGTTAGGAGGGGGAAATATTGCGAAATATATACACTATTTGGTCTTCGTCCCTCTTTCCTAGCATACTGCTCCTAAAATCCTCGGAATCTCCAAAAAATAAATGTCTGCTTGTATGCTAATGAGTTGACTAATGGCTGGCAGCCCCCAGGTAGCTTTAGGATGGGGCTGATCATTCATCTAAAAGAGGCAGGCGTAGAGGGTTGGGACTTTCAGCCCCACGCCCCAACCTCCTGGGAGAGGGAGAGCCTGAAGATGAAGTCCATCCCTGTGGCCAATGATATAATCAGTCATGCCTATGTAATGATGCCTCCATAAAACCGCAGAAGGACAGAGTTGGGTGAGCTTCTGGATAACTAAACATGTGGCGGTTCCCGGAGGTTGGCACACCCAGGTAGGGCATGGAAGCTCATGCCCTCTGACATCCCTTACCCGATGCATTGCTTCCATTGGTGTCCTTTTTAATAAACCCATAAATGTAAGTATAATGTTTCCGTGAGTTCAGTGAGCCGTTCCAGCAAATTAGTGGAACCTGAAGATGGGACCATGGGAACCTCAATTTTTAGCTCAATTTAGAGCTGTTCACTGAAGGACAGGTGAAGAACTTGGGGCTTCTAATTGGCTTTGGAAGTAGGGGGCAGTTATGGAGACCGAACCCTCACCCTGCAGGATCTGACGCTATCCCAGGTGGATAATGTCAGAAATGAGTTGGAGAACACCCAGTTGGAGGACCAAGTGGAGGTCCACTGCAGAACTGATTGTTCACTCGAGGTCTGGGGAAAATCTCCCACATCTGGGGTCAGAAGTGTTTTGTGAGGCTATAATGGGAGAAACTGAGTTTGTTTATTTCTCTATTCTCAGAGGCGGTTGAACTAGGACCCCTTATCCCTGATGCAATTTTCCACCCGCCCAGCCTCACCTCACTCTTTGCCTATCGAGTCCCACTTGCTCATGCTGTATTCCATCTTGAGCCCACTTCTATGCTGTGGTCCCCTTTGCCCACCACAATGGTCCTGAATGAAGTCTCTTTTTGCCATGGTAACTACCACCCGGCTCTGGCATTTCCTTGACAGCAGCACTACCTGTGGAGGTTGCTTTGAGGGGCTCTTCTTGTTTGGACATAGGGGTCCTGCAGGCTGTCCTCACCGCGGCCTCCCTGGTTCATGGCCCCGTTGCCCGTGAGCTACGGGTTTGTGACTAGAACCACGCAAGGCACTAGACACTAGATGTGAACGTCACTCACAGATTTCCCTGCTGCTGGAAAGTGAAAAACAAATGATGTCAATCATTTCCCGTCTCCATTTCCATATTCTTTTTCCAAATTTGTTGTCCTCTCCTGGCTGTAAATGATGGTTTCAAGGATGAGTGATGGTGAAACTGTTCTCCTAAGAACAGTTTAGGAGTGGAAAAAACAACACATTTATCTCATGACTTCTTTCACCACAATTTCCGAGACTAGGAAAATAACCACTTGAGTATGGGCGCAGTGGCTCAGCACTTTGGGAGGCTGAGGCTGGCAGATCACCCCTGAGATAAGGAGTTTGAGACCAGCCTGGCCAACATGGTGAAACCCTATCTCTACTAAAATACAAAAATTAGCTGGGCATGGTGGTGGGTGCCTGTAATCTCAGCTAATCAGGAGGCTGAGGCAGGAGAATCACTTGAACCTGGGAGGCGGAGGTTGCAGTGAGCCAAAATCGTGCCACTGCACTCCAGCCTGGGTGACAGAGTGAGACTCCATCCCCCCCACCCCCCCGCAAAAAAAAAAGGCCAGCTGTTGTGGTTCACGCCTATAATCCCAGAACTTTGGGAGGCTGAGGTGGGTGGATCCCCTGAGGTCAGGAGTTTGAGACCAGCTTGGTCAACATGGTGAAAACCCGTCTCTACTAAAAATACAAAAATTAGCTGGGCGTGATGGTGGGCGCCTGTAATCCCAGCTACTTGGGAGGCTGAGGCAGGGAGAAACGCTTGAACCTGGGAGATGGAGGTTGCAGTGAGCCAAGACAGCGCCACTGCACTCCGGCCCGGGCAACAGAATGAGACTCCATCTCAAAAGAAAAAGAAGCGGAATTGCCGAACTGACTGGTCATTCCGTTTTAATTTTTTTGAGGAACTGACATAGTGCTTTTCATAGCAGCTGTACCATTCTACGTTTCCATTAACAGTGGACAAGAGTTCCAATTTCTCCAACCTCACCAACACTTATTTTCTTTCTTTAGGTTTTTTTTTTTTTTTTTCTGAGATGGAGCCTCATTCTGTCCCCTAGGCTGGAGTGCAGTGGCGTGATCTTGGCTCACTGCAACCTCCACCTTCCCAGTTCAAGTGATTCTTCTGCCTCAGCCTCCTGAGTAGCTGGGATTACATGCCACTATGCCTGGCAAATTTTTGTATTTTAAGTAGAAACCGGGTTTCACCGTGTTGGTCAGGCTGGTCTTGAACACCTGACCTCATGATCCGCCTGCCTTGACCTCCCAAAGTGCTGGGATTACAGGCGTGAGGCATAACGCCCGTCTATTCTTTCTTTAGTTTTTTGATAGTTGCCATCCTCATGGGTGTGAGGCAGTACACACTTCTCCTTTTTAAACTTTTAATAAAACTCTGGTGTCTTTTGGCCACAATCCTTTTCTTTCAAAGCTTAAGTGGGCACTTCGATGTTCAGCTGTATATTCCTTTCTCGAAATATGTACAATAGGAGTGTATTTCTTCTCCGACTTAGAGGTAATGGAGTTGATGTTTTTAGGTGGGGCAATGATTAGCCAGCCAAGACATCTGTCCCCTCAGAGAGTGCCTAGAATGATTCAGCCAAATTTCCTGAATTATAAGGGGTCCCTTTTTGCTTTTAAGGCTCCTGAGCACCTGTCCCAAAGTTGACAGATAACAGCCTTCCCAGATGGAATCTTGGTGCAGCTGTTGGAGGTGCTTGGGCACCTTTTCAGGTTTTATGTTGTGTGCACGTGAATTTGGTGGTAGGGACCTTGGCATCACCGAGAAGTGATGAGAAGCGTCTAAAGTCTGTAATTATAGGACGGGGGCTGTGGCTCACTCCTGTAATCCCAGCACTTTGGGAGGCCAAGGTGGATGGATCACCTGAGGTCAGGAGTTCATGACCAGCCTGTTCAACATGGTGAAACCCCGTCTGTACTAAAAATACAAAAATTAGCGGGTGCCTGTCGTCCCATCTATTTAGGAGGGTGAGGCAGGAGAATCGCTTGAACCCAGTAGGCAGAGGTTGCAGTGAGCTGAGATTATGCCATTGCACTCCAGCCTGGGCGACAGAGCGAGACCCCATCTCAATAAATAAATAAATAAATAAATAAATAAAGCCTTTGATTATAGAAGGTAATCATTATTACAATATTATACATTACAGCAATGTATCCTAAAATTACGTTGAAGTTCGTAAAACACAAGTGGCACAATTTTTCCTTTATTTCTGTATTGAAATAAACAAAGGTCTTGAGGAGGAGGTGTCCCCAGGGGCTCACCGTTTGGTTCCCACCTGAAGTGTGCTCAGCCCCCGCCCTCTGGCCCAGGACCAGGGCCGCAAAGCAGCTTCTCTCCCGCTAGAGGGCGCTGGGCTCCTTGGTTCAGATCGTCTTTGGGACTCCAGGGAGGCCTCTGGTTCTCTTCCGGTTTGACTGGGCCTCCTGGGCTCTACTTTTAGGCCTTCGTGTTGGCCTTGGGCGTTCAGACCTGGAGACCCCGCTGAATCAGAGAACAGCACAGTCTCTCACGGGATGTGGGTGGTGACCCCTCAGGAGTCAGGGTCCCTGTGTTCACAGAGCACCAAGGCCCACGCGGCGTGAGGGGGGAAGAAGGCCTTTTTCTGACGTTTTGAGATTCGTTCTCACACTTTGCTCTCACATTCTTTTTCAAAAGAAAAATAAAATTGTAAAAGAAAATTGCTAGGGGCCAAAGAAAAACATTCATCTACATTGCCTTCTCCTACTGTACTTCCTGAAAAGTTGAAAATTGTGTGGGAGGCGCAGGAAGCCCTCCTTTCTGCCTCCTCACTTGCTGGCGCGACCTCCGGGCAGCGTTTGGGCTCCGCAAGCGTCGGAGGCACCAGTTCTGAGAGCGGGCGCTGCGCCCACCCTCCGCGCTTCCCCCTCCGCAGAGCCGGGCGTGGCCCAAGAATCTGCCTTTCTGGCACACACCTCCTTGGAACCTCAGGCGGGTAACCCTCAAACCGCCCCTAAACCGCCCTTTGAGGCACTTTCCACTGGACCCATGTCCTCTGTGATGCTGTCGCTTACTTCTTACAGGTCTCACAGAAACTTTACACTCCCACTAGGAAGCCTCCATGCAGGAATTCTACACGAGTTAATGTGTGTTAATATTTTAGACCACCAGTTCCTTTTTCTCCTCGGTAAGTGTGAGTCCCTAGGCAGGCCCTATCCTGAGTTCTGAAGCGTGGTGGTGTCTTCAGCAACCCCCACCTCGGTTCCAACCCCTGCTCCCCATTCCTGGCCCTCAGCCTCCTACTTCTGATGCTCGGGGCTGCCCTGTGCCTGGCAGCCTTCTAAATTTTCTTTCATTTATTGCACTGAGCTCTTGGAAGAAATCTTCCCTCCTGTGATGGAAGCCCTCAAGTGAGAGTCTGGCTTTCCCTCCCTTTCCCTACTATCAAGGGTCTCACTCAGCTCCAACTCCAGACTCACAAAGATGCACACGCTGTGTAGTTGTGACAACCGTTGTTGTTCTCCAGGCATACCGCAGCAGCCAGACAGCAGTTAATGTTCAGGCTTTGTGCGGTGCCTCCTGCTTTGATGGTGCTGGGTAAAAGCTGAGGTCACTGGACCTGGCGGCTCATGCCTGTAAATCCCAGCACTTGCGCCCAGGGGTTTGAGATCAGCCTGAGCAACATAGGGAGACCCCATCTCTACAAAATAAATAAATAATTAACCCAGCATGGTGGTAAGGCCTATGGCCTGTAGATCCAGCTACTCAGGAGGCTGAGTTGAGAGAATGGCTTGAGCCCAGAAGGTTGAGGCTACAGTGAAATGTGATTGCACCACTGTACTCTAGCCTGTGCGACAGAGAGAAACCCTGTGTTAAAAAAAAAAAAAAAAGGAAAGCTGAGGTCAACAAATTTATGAATCGGTCATTACCTCACCCATGTCTAGGACAACTGGGAATAGAACATGTTGAACAAAAATCCACTTTTCAGGACTTGGTGCAGAGACGACAGGTAATTGGGAGAGGGGCTCCTGGCACCTGTGAGACTGATGCAAATGGTGCCTTTAAGACACACAGCTGCACAAACTGCACATCTTCAGCATGTATGAGAATGCACGCAGAAGCACGGACATCTCATTTCTCATTTCCTCCACTTCCCAGCTTTGGTCACTTTCTTGCTCAATTTGCATACTAATTACTAAGTCTCTGATTAGCAGCCCCTCGCTATCTGCCTTAGGTCTGCTATTGAGCTCTCGAATCCATTCTGTCACCAGTTTGTAAGTTGAGCCCCCCCGACTCAACTATCAGGGTCAACCTCTTTGAAAGGCTACACCTGAGCCTGTAGTCTGAGAGGCCACCACACCTGACCCTACTCACGTATCAATTCCTCAGCGTGAATGGAAGCCATCAAAAAGAGCTGTCTGTCAGCACAGAGAGGTCCAGAGTTGTAGGAAAGGGGCTCGCAAGTTGGCCTGGCCCTAAAGAAGGTAGGCACCATGGCCCAGGTTCCAGACCTCAGTCTCACATGCCAAGAAACTCTATTTTGTCCATGGCCCAGTGGTGTGGGGACTCAGGAAGATCACACAAGACTGATGCATAAAGCCATCACTTAAAATGAGAAATAAAATCAGATATTTGTGTCCTCATGACCGACCCAACAGGCAGGGGCAGGGCGCAGGGGGCTTTCCCTGGTGGTCATGCTCAGAACAAGTATGGCAAGAGGTGGATTCCAGTGTAAATGGCATGGCTCTCTGCTTGGATTCAGTCAGCCAATATTCAGCTGGAATCTTCTCCGTGACTACACCAGTTACTAATGGTTAGCATCTGTTCAAATTGATCAGTGTCTGTGCCACATCAGACCAACAGTTGTAATATCAGTTACATATGATGGCCATCACCTTTAACAGGAGGTGCACATACACCTGCTGGAAGAGGCAGCGTTTCTAATAGGCTGACAGCGCTATCTGTCCCCTAGACTGACTATACACAATTCATTATGTGGAGTCCTGATTAGATAAGTAAGCAACAAGAGAAAGGGGCCCCGGGTGGGGAAGAACAGTGAACAATCGTTCCGGAGAAGCACAAATCAGAATCACGAACAATGGCCTGTTCTGGGGGCACAATGACCTCATTCAGCACATAGCCCCCTCCAGACGGCCCTATAAAACTTCCCTCCAGCCCCCACCTCCTGTCAAACAGACACTTCTCTGCTGTGCTGCCCATCGAAACCTTGCAGGTATTTTCATACTTCCTCTAATAATCTGCCTTTCTTTACCTTCAACTGTCTTAGTAAATTCCTTTACCACCTAAGATCATGGCCCCAGCTAGTTATACCCGTGCCATGTTACACTTTAAGAGGCTCTACTCATTGGTTAACTACCAGCACCTAGCACATAGTAGATACTCAACAGCATAAATGAGCGTTAATGATGTTGAGTTCAACCCATCACTGATGCCTGCATAGACTCTGCCAGTTTGCCTCCACGCTTCCCTTTTCTGAGCCTTTATGGTTGACTACTCTCTAAACTGTGACATTCTTTCCTTGCATCTACCAGACTCAGGTGACCTTACTGGCTCAACAATGAATATTTTACTGAGCACCTATTATATGCCAGGCTTTGGGAATATGGCAAAGGATAAAATAGTCACAGTTCCTGCCTGCTGGAGTCTTAACATCTGAGGAAGGAGTCAGGCATTAAACACAGGAGATGAGGAGTGTGGATGGAACAGGATCCAGGCTGTGGGAGCACATGAGAGAGGAATGGGGTGGTCTCTTGGAGGAAGTGATATTTCAGCTGAGATGTCAGTTAGTTGGGGAAAGGGAAGGGGGACAGGGGAGGTGAGAAGATGAGTAATTCGGGCAGAGCAAACAGCCTTTGCAAAGACTCGCATATGGGAAAGAGTAAGTTGGGTTGGTGAAGCAGGAGAGGAAGAGGTGGGCCGGAGATGAGATGAGGTTTTGGGGCATGGCAGCCAGGTGAACGCACCTTGTAGACCTCTAACTCTGGGTAGCAAAATTGACCAGGGGCTCCTGCTGCTTACCCCAAAGCCAGGCTTCCCCCAGGGACAGAAACCCTCTGTCGCCAGCTTTGGCTCAAGGATTCCATGGTGGTTTGCTGAACTCTCCTTAGACTTCAGGGTTGGTAGACTACGTCTACCCTCCATTCTCACTTTCCCCTTCCTGTGGGACCAGACTCACATCACACTGGACGGGTCTCCCAGACTCCTGCAGCTCCCTTCCACGTTTCTGTCACAGTTTCCCCAGATAAAACCCTTGCATGTTTAATCCTTAACTTTGTGTCTGCTTCTGGGAGGATCTGAACTAACACAGGAGGCTTTACCCTAATGATACTGTAAAGCCACTGAAGGGCTTTAAATGAGGATGTGACATGATTAGATTACATGAAAAGCTCAGTCTGGCTGCTGGGCAGAGAATTTGACGGAAGGAACAAAAATAGGGGCAGGAAGGCCTATTAGGCCGTTACAGCGATCCAGGTGACATGGCTTGGACTAGGGTGTGAGAGAGGAGATTTTAAACTGTGGATAAATATGGAAGATATTCAGGAAGAAGAGACGGCACTTGGTGTTGGATTGAATGTGGAGCATAACGGAGGAGTTGAGGATGATTCTAGCATCCTGGCTCATGTGACAAGAGGGAAAAAGCTAGCAGTTAGGAGTTGTATCCAGTTGTGCTTAGGGAAAAATGCAAAATCTGGCCAGTAGAAAGGTGAGCTCTGTTGTCAGTCGGGATGGCTCACTGGCCTCCCTGCTGCCTGGGCGAAACACCCTTGGCAACACCCACTGCCATCTGCTTTAGTTCGTGTTCACCAAACAGCCTTCCGATTGTTAATTTGGCCACACAGATGTTCAAATACCAGGCAGATCCCTCTGGAAAGGAATAGTGCCTGATAAAAAGGAATAAATGAATTCATTGGAATTCCAGTTTATCCAACAATACCACAGGTATCTAATCGTTCCAAGCCAACATCTCCAAGTCTGAGATACTGGCAAGGATGAAGCCTGGACTCTGGTAAACTCACCAGAGGAACTCTGGTCTCAGGGCCTTTGTGTAGACGGCCAGCTGGCCTTTAGGGACACACCAGGGCAGGTTGAATAATGGCCCAAAATAGGCCTGCACCCTGAATCTATGGAACCTGTGACCACGTTACCATAAAAGGGACTGTGCAGGTGTGATTGAGTCAAAGGCTCATCCTGGATTATCTGGGTGGGGCCAGTGTAATCTCGATGGTCCTTATAAGAGGGAGGCAGGAGAATCCCAGAAAGTAATAGGAGATGTGAAGACCAAAACAAGAGGGGCCATGCAAGGAAGGGGCCAGGAGCCAAGGAATGCAGGCGGCCCCCGGAGATGAAAAAGACAAGGAAACATTCTCCTAGAGCCTTCAGAAGGAATGGCAGCTTGCCAACACCTTGGATTTGGCCTAGCAAAACTGATTTTAAAATTCTGACCTGCAGAGGTCTCTCTACAAGAGAATTAATTTGTGCTGTTTTAAGCTACTGAGTTGGTGGTAAGTTGTTATATCAGCAGTAGGAAGCTAATACACACTCCAGCTGCACCATCTCACCTTTTTAAAAGACAAGTAGCAGATTAAATATACATATGCCTATTATACTATATATTATACATATAAAATACATATGCCTATTTTTAGACTGCAGTAACTAAAATGAGGGAGCCGTGTAGAATGCAGATGTGTCATATTTGTGAATGCTTAATATCTTTTGAATAAATTCCTTTTGTATTTTTAGGCATTTTCAGGCCAGACTGCATTTCCCATGATCTCTTGCAGCTAGGACACAAGCATTTGACCTGGCCGCCCCCCACCTCCCCTCCCCGCCCAGTCAGATAGATGCACCTTAGTGAGAAGGCCCCTAGAGGATTCCTCTCCTACAGGCTCTGTGGAGCAGTCACCGAGATCTCAGGGGGCAGCAGAGGCAGAGGTCCTGGCCATGGTGTCCTGTCTCAATATGCTAACACACCTGCATCGGCAGTGGTGGGAGGATGATCTGAGGATTGTTCCAGGCTGTAGAGCCTCCAGGCCTGACTTTCTGGCCTTTCTGGAGATTCTGTGAGCCACACAGAACCCTTCGATGAATCAGTGTGCTGCTTAGTCTTGTACTGTGGAGTCTTTCATTTGCCACTAAGAACTCTGACTGATACACACCTTATGGCATGGCTGTCAGTGTTAGTGCTGGAAGGTGAAGAATTTTGCTTTTCCTGACAGCCAGAATCGTTCAGCAAGATCAGGAAATGGAAGCCAAAGTGCACATTAGTTCCTAATTACAGCTGCAGAGCATCCCGGCAACCACGGAACAGCCGGTGCTCTTTAGCCCCGGAGTAGCCAGGGGGACCATGTCCAGAGAATAAGTGAGAAATAAGTGACTATGGGGTTTTCGGGCAGGCTGCAGAGGGCTCATCTAGGAGAGGTGAGGGATGGCTGGCAAGGTTTCCTCAAAAGCAGGTGAGGGAGGTGCTAGGAGCACTCTCTCAGAGTCACTTTCCCCAGGGATAGCCAGTTCCTATTTCAGTTTGGGGAGAGGTGCCTGAAGTCCTCCTGGCTTTCCTCTCCTTCCCTCCCTTCCCCTCCCCTCCCTGGAGGAGTCTGGGCCAAGAAAGCTCACGGATGAGGAGCCAGATGTGAGCAGAGCCTTTACACACAGCTGCTTCCAGGAGCTCATGCTCAGCCTGGAACACTGTCCAGGAGATGACAGATGTGCCTTCTTCCTCGGGTCAGCTTCAGATGAAGTCATCCTTTCCCTCTGGACTCTATCAGGATTAGCGCTTGGTATTTCTGAGTCACTTGACAGTTTATAAGCACTTTGGAAACCAGAAGTATCGTGTGAATGTCTCTGCAGATGATATTTTTATCCTGGGTCTTTACTTTTGAGGATGCTCTTGAGACCCTGAACCAAGAACATTAACCAGAAAATTGAATGTGATTTTGAGGATTTTGAGAATTAAGATGCATAAAAGAAGGAGAAACACATTGGTGATGAATGTGTTCAGGAGGCCATAGGGGTTGTAGCTACTGTAAAATCAAATCCGTGCCTCCTAAGTGCTCCCACACCCTCTGGGGGATGCTGTTTATGCTTTTTCTCGGATCTTACAAGGGGCAAGTAAGGTCGCATAGTCTCACATACTGCTTCCTTTGAAGAAGGCTAATCCTATGAGGACTTTTCCTTCCACAGTGTTGTTGAGGAGGGGTTTTCTGATTACCATTGCCGAAATCTACCCTTTGACATTTTTATTCCTTTGGCTTAATGCTAAAACATCCTAATCCAAAAGTCTTTGGAAAAGGAAAGGTTAAGACCTTGTCGATAGTTCATAATCTAGTAGTAATCAATATATTAGTATTCAATTGGATTCTTTCTAACCTCCCTTCAGAAGAGTGTGTCCATAGTTATGTTTTTATGGGGGAGAGGGATAAGAACATTCATTGATGAGGAAATTACATTAGGGAGAAACTGACCATTCACAGGGAGTCCTTTGCTGAGGAAAGCTGGAAAGTGGTCATGTCAAGGACCCCTCCTTCCTTCCTTGATGGAGTGTGTGTTTTATCTATTACACTGGAAAATGTAGCTTTTTCCAGTGTTGCCCAGTCAAACCCTCTGAGCATGAGAGAGTTCAAGTCGACTTCTGATAGAATCTATCAGAAAATGTAGCTTTTTCCAGTGTAGCTCAGTCAAACCCTCGGAGCACGACTCTATCAATTGATAGTTCAAGTCGAATTCTGATAGAAACTAAGATTACTACCCAATGTAATACAAAACCAGTGACCTGTGTTAATCGTGCTTGCTGATACGGCTGCAATAAATTGAAATCATTGCTGATGTGCATACAGTGAGTTGTAACTGGATAGTCATTTCTGTTTAATGCTTGTTTGCAAGTCATGTTCATTTAAAATAGAGTCTTTAAAGAAGATCTTCAGCTCTGGGTCCAACAACTTGGTGTACATAGTGAACACAGGAGATCAAGGCTATCCTTCTCAACCGAGGGCTCCCTAGGTGATACCCTCTTGTCCCCACAGCCACTCTTCTCTCATGTGGGAAGATCTCTGTCCCTTCCCATTTCTGGAGTAAGTATATTGCTTTCCCAACATGGGCATTCTTGGCCAGCTTCTGTCCTTCTCAAGAAAATCTAAATATTATTCTCTCTCCTGCCTTCCCAAGACGGTTTCTTTCCCCAGAAGTGAATTTCAGAGCTTGGTAATCCCTGGCACTGTCCCCATGAGTCCAGATAGAGCTGCACTCCCCCTTCTATGCACCTCACTCCTTGACACTTTTCTGTTTGTTTTTTTTGAGATGGAGTTTCGCTCTTGTTGCCCAGGCTGGAGTGTAGCCGGGTGATCTTGGCTCATTGCAACCTCTGCCTCTGGGGTTTAAGTGATTCTCCTGCCTCAGCCTCTTGAGTAGCTGGGATTACAGGTGCCTGCCTCCATGCCCAGCTAATTTTTGTATTTTTAGTATAGACAGGGTTTTCACCATGTTGGCCAGGGTGGTCTCCAACTCCTGATCTCAGGTGATCTGCCTGCCTCAGCCTCCCAAAGTGCTGGGATTACAGGCATGAGCCACAACGCTCAGCCGCTTGACACTTCTTGACACTGTTCAGACCCCACATAATGTACAGGCTTGACTGGGATTACCTGCTCTGCAGGATCTTGACTCCTGAAGCTAGGAAATCCCTGGGGACATCTGTAAATGTCACCAATTAGTTTTCTCCTGTGCTGGCTCTAGTTTAATTCCAAATGGTCTAACGCAAGTGACCCACACATTTTGTTGTTTGTGTCTGCTTTGAGATGACCCCAGCTCTTCCCACACCCCAGGAAGCAGGATGTAGCCACTCTTCAATAATCTATAAAATACCAAGAATCATCTACTCAACATTCTGAAAATGATGGCAAACGTTTTGTAAGTACAATTGCAGCAGGGGGACCTGGTCACAGTAACTCGCATCCTGCTTTGGGACTAACAAAACATCCCCTTTCGCTCTCTGCTTCCTTTCCCTCCCCGAAGGAATTCGCTATTGTTTGTAAATATAGCATACCCCTAACACCAGCTTTATTTAGCTGCACTTCAGACTTAGCCTTTCTGAATATTCATACTAGGTAGGTTTTACTTTTTTTGAAACAATTCCATTGAGGTAGAATTTACATACAATAAATTAGACTGGTAGAGTCAGGCTCAGAACACTGTTTTATTTTTTATTTTTAAACATTTTTGTGGGTACATAGTCGGTGTATATATTTATGGGATACATGAGCTATTTTGGTACTGGCATGCAATGCATAATCATCAAACCATGGAAAATTGGGTATCCATCACCTCAGTATTTATCCTCTGTGTTACAAGCAATCTGGTTATATTCTTTTAGTTATTTTTGAACTTATTATTGACTGTAGTCCCCCTGTTGTGCTATCAGATACTAGATTTTTTTCTTTTTTTTTTAAATTAAATTTTGTGATTAGATTTGTACAGATACTACGTTTGAATTCATTCTTTCTAACTATTTTTTTGTACCCATTTACCGTCCCCACCTCTCCCCACCTCACCCCACCTCACCCCCCACCACCCTGCCCAGCCTCTGGTCACCATCCTTCTGCTCTATGCACATGAGTTCATTGTTTTGATTTTTAGATCCCACAAACAAATGAGAGCATTGAGCACTGTTTTAAGTGTACAGTTCAGTGAATTTTGACAAACATATATGCCTGTGTAACCACCACCATATTCAAGATATAGAATGTTTCTGTCACCCCAAAAAAGTTCTCTTATGCCTCTTTGCTGTCAACCATCCTCTCGACCCTCAGCTTCAGGCAATAGCTGATCTGCTTTCTGGCATTGTTGATTCATTTTGATGGGTTTTAATTTTAAGGAGAATATACTGTGGTCAGTAAAATGGAGTTCTACCTGCGTCTGCTTGACACCCTGCAAGGACCCACATGAAACAATGTTAACGTTAAAAACATCGCAATTTGTATGTCGTCTGAGCCACACAACTTTGACCCCTTGCTGAATTCTTTTCTTTCATTAGTGTAGTAAATTGTTTTCAAAGATGGAACCAACAATTCCTCCCTCTTTATGACCACATGCCACTTCTCCCATCAAGAGGTGGCGTCTATCTCCCCTTTCTTTGAACCAGGAGTGATTTTGTGACTTGATTTGACTGAAAGAATGAGAAGAAAGGCTGGACAGATGGCTCACGCCTGTAATCCAAACACTTTGAGAGGCTGAGGCAGGTGAATTACTTGAACCTGGGAGTTCATGGCAAAACCCTGTCTCTACAAAACAAAACAAAGCAAAACCCTCAAAACAAAAATTAGCTGGGTGTCACGGCCCACACCTGTTGTCCCAGCTACTCAGGAGGCTGAGGTATGAGAATTGCTTGAACCCAAGAGGTGGAGGTTGCAGTGAGCCAAGCTAGCACCACTGCACTCCAGCCTGGGTGACAGAGCGGGACCCTATCTCAAAAAAAAAAAAAAAAAAAAAAAAAGAAAAAGAAAGAAAAAGAAAAAAAATGAAGTGATGCTCTACCAGTTCCAGACTCAGACTTTACAAAACTTGAGAATGTCTATTTGGCCTGTTGGGATTCAGCCACCATGTAAGTAAGCTCAAGCCAGACTGCTAAATGATGAGAGACTCTGTGGAGAGGGAGAGCTCAGCCAGCTCCCTGCTCCTCAAGCCACCCCAGCTGAGGTGCCAGACATGTAAGTGAAGCCATCTTGGGCATTCCAGCCCCAGTCAAGCTCCCAACTAAATGTAGCCACATGAGTGACCTTGGGCAACTCAGTACAGAGCAGAAGAACTGCTCGGCTGAGCCCAGCCAACCCCCAGAATTGTGAGAAATAATAAATCTTTGCTTTAAGCCACTGAGTTTTGGGGTAGTTTGTTATACAGCGATAGATAATGGAAGCCATTGGGAACGCGGGTGGAGGGTAATGCCCTCCTAGAAACATCTAAAACAGCAGCAGAGGGAAAGAACATGCGGCCTCCATAATACTATGAAGCAGTGTCTGCTCCACTGTGAAGTCCCAGAGGCAGGTTATTAAACCAGCTTCTCCCAAAGGAAGCAGAACCCAGGGTGCAGTCACAGCCAAGAGAGGCTTCTTTGGGGGCTCTCAGGAACTCAGTATGGGGACTTGGCTCAAGGGAGAAAGGGACTCTAGGTCCTCCTCCTTCTCTTTCTCTTTGTGGCTTTCAGAGGGAGGTTCTCACCCAGGTGGGAGGAGTCGTAGCTGAAAAATTTGAGTCCCTAGAGAGACCTAGGATGATTTAAGAAATTAAGAGCTTCTTAGAGCCAAATCTCCTTAGGAAGACCCAGATGAGAAACGGTTCAGGAATTCCCATGATCAAAGGCTGGCACAATCTGTGGCCTGTAATAGCTACTCACAAAAGTGTTTGTTAAGTCAATAAATTTTTGCTTGAGTTATCTGGATATTGCACAGGCTAATTAGATTTAAGGAATCCAAGATTGGTGCTGAGGTGTCCACCTCAGCATGAGCAATTCACTTTGACAGTTCCTGGATCATCATGCACCCTGCAGACCGGAGAGAGCCATAGAAACCTTCATTTCAAGATGAATTGTTTAGCCTGTTGTAGACTTATCCTTCACCTAGCATTTAACCACAGAGTGGGAGCAAGTTTGGGACATTCGGATAAGCCCATCATCACTTGCCCTTTCTTTCCTGATAGACTCAAATCTTCAACCAAACCTCCAGGTCATGGAAAAAGATCTCTAGCAGCAGCTCATTTGAATTGAGGAGGACTGCTAATGGGGTGTATGAAAATCGTTGCTCTAGATGTTTGAATAACCAGGTGGTAAAGCAAGGGAACCAGCTTTTCCTGATAAATACAGGCAGTCTGCTGCTCACGGAGGCTGTTTTGAATTGGATATGGTAACAAGAGCAACATGACTTCACCTCTGTATCACCTGAATTATCCAGTAGTTGGTGAGCCCCTCAGAGGAAGGAAGATGAGGACAGGAGGATTTTTCTGGATTTGGGTCTGAAGGAAGCTTATGCACCCCCAGCTTAATTTTTCTTTCTTTGCTTTTTTTTTTGGAGACAAGGTCTCACTGTGTCACCCAGGCTGGAGTGCAGTGGTACGATCTTGGCTCACTGCAACTCCTGCCTCCCGGGTTCAAGGAATTCTCCAGAGTCAGCCTTCTGAGTAGCTGGGAGTACAGGTATGCACCATCATGCCTGGCTAACTACTATTTTTAGTAGAGACAGGGTTTCACCATGTTGGCCAGGCTGGTCTTGAACTCCTAACTTCAAGTGATTCGCTCACCTCAGCCTCCCAAAGTGCTGGGATTACAGGCGTGAGCCACCGTGCCCCACCCTCAGCTTCATTTTTCAATGTTTGCAATGGTCGTAGCATATCCTCTGCATCTTCATTGTTCCCTGTGCATGCATTGAGGTGGATTTCCTTAATGTCACCTGCAGAAAACAGAGGAAGGGGAAAGAGGTGGGGTTATGACAACCCCAGAAGTCTTTCTCCAAGAAGGGCCACAGCTAAGTGACAAAAGACAAGGAGGGGCAGGGACAGGTCTGCAGTAAATGTGGAGTGGCGCCACATGCGTGTCAAAGAGTCAGAGTTTTCACTTTCTAAATTGGTTTGTGTCTTATTGAATAAATCAAAAGGACTTGACCCTGTGCTTATGCAACATCTCTTAGTGGCGTGCAAGCATTTAGAAATGCTTGAAGTGCTGTACACATGAAAAGCAGACTGACTTTGTTATTAGCTCCGTCTGCAACTGGATGACGGCCACACCCTCTGGCATCTGACTGAGTAGGAAAAAGGCCCCAGGGTGTTCTGTGCTGGGGACACCAGGTGACTGTACAGAGTCCATGCCAGCCAGGAGATCCCAGCAGGTGCGAGGCTGATGGGAAATGCGCAAGCTTGGACGGTTTTCCTGCCTGGATGGAGCGTCCGGCTTAGTCACTCTTCCCTCTGCCTGGGAGAGTGAAGTCACAAGCTCTCTGCTCTCACTGTCTTGCCAGCCCTTCTTTTCCCTCCCCTCGGCCCTCTTGCCTTCTCCAGGACTGCAAACTAATTGTAACTAGAGGCCTAAACACACTTACTGTGAGAGGCTTTCCCTTATAAACATAAGGTCTAAGAAAAAGACAGTCAAATGGCAAATAAACACCCTCAAAAGCAAGAAGCAGCTGCATTCTGCAAAACCAAGCTACTCTCAAGGATTTTGTTTTTGTTTTATAGAGACAGGATCTTACTCTGTCATCCAGGTTGGAGTGCAGTGGCTTGATCATAGCTTACTGTAGCCTTAAACTCCTGGACTCAAGTGACTCTCCTGACAGCCTCCTAAGTAGCTGGGACTATAGGCACACACCACCACACCCAGCTAATTTTTTAGACAAAATAAGGCGTAGGGTCAGGGCATTTACAAAATCCCTACTTGTAGTACTTTTGTACTAAATGATATTGATATTCTTAATGATAACTTTAAAATACAGACCTTGAGACATATTTTTAAAATTGTTTTTCAATTTTATTATTAATATCTAGTGTGTATGCCACCCCACATCCTTTCTGGACAGAAACAAGGCAATATAATAATAATAAAAAATTCTCGTGTTGATTTCAGGTGCATTCACATAACATTATTTCTTTGGTTTTCCCACAGCCTGTTGAGCTGGCAGAGTCTTGAACACATCCAGAACAGCTGTCTTCTTGGATATGTCTGAGTCCGTAAGCCCAGCATTGGAGCAGTCACCACCATCAAGGCAGTGGCAGGGTGGGTGTGTCTGTCCTGCCGTGCAGGGGTCTTGAAGGCTTTCTTGGGTTTTGCTGACCCTGTTGGTAAATACTTTTTTTTTTTTTTTGAGACAGAGTCTTGCTCTGTCACCCAGGCTGGAGTGCAGTGGTGCAATCTGAGCTCACTGCAACCTCTCTCTCCCAGGCTCAAGCAGTTCTCATGTGTTGGCAGACACTTTCTGACGACATGTTAGGGACAGTATTTTAATCTCTGTGGCATGTCAGAATGCAGCCCCATTGGCTGGGAAGATTCCTTCAATCATTATAAAGGTGAAGTTTACCTTTGGACTCTTCTAGTCACAAGATACAGAAACCTGTTTAAACTGGCTCTGGTAAAAAGGGACATTTATATCAGGATGTGCTAGTGTCTCAAGGAACCCAACAGCAGAAAGAGTCAGTGTAGTCTTGTGAGGGGCTGGAACCAGAACAAATGCATGTGTCACACAGATGTTGCATTTCTGCACCTGTGGGCAGAGAATGTGAGACTCCTCCACGACTCGGGCAAGGCTGGGCCTGATGCTCAAAGCCAAGAACTAGTCCAGCCTTGTTAGGATTATCTTACAAGGATGGCTCAGCATAACAGTGTAGATACCATTGACCTGTTCAGCCTAACAGTGTAGTCCCAACCTGGGAGAGGTGAGGGAGACAGATTTCAAAGCTAGAAAAAACACTTTTATATTAATATATAAAAACTAAATTTGTAGGCCGGGCATGGTGGCTCACACCTGTAATCCCAGCACTTTGGGAGGCTGAGGTGGGCAGATCACAAGGTCAGGAGATCAAGACCATCCTGGCCAACATGGTGAAACCTCATCTCCATTAAAAATACAAAAAAATTGTCTGGGTGTGGTGGCGCGTTCCTGCAATCCCAGCTACTCAGGAGGCTGAGGCAGGAGGATCACTTGAACTAGAGAGTCGGAGGTTGCAGTGAGCCGAGATTGCACCACCGCACTCCAGCCAGGTGACAGATCGAGACTCCATCTCAAGAAAAAAAAAAAAAAACCCTAAATTCGTGATAAAACATAACAAATGGGAAAGATTATTCAACAAATTGTGCCAATATCATTTAGAAGTTCACTTTATTTAATACTCCAAAATAAGTTCCAAACTAAAGGGTAAACATTTTTTAAAAGTTTACCATAAAATCAAAATAAAACTTAACATTAATTAGGATATAATGAAAAGAAGGGAATGACTTCTAAGCCCAGAAACCACAGAGTCAAAATCATAAAGAAACACTGAACAAGTTTGACATTTACTGAATATTATAAACCGTCTCTATTTTTAAGTACTTTGACCACATTATCTAACGTATCTTCCAACCTTATGAAGATGGCATTATTATTCTCCTTTTTAAAGCTGAGTAAACTGAGGCACAGAGATGTTAAGTAACCTGCCCAGATCCCACAATAAGTGGTACAGCCCTGCTTTGTACAGGAACTGTCTGTCTCCCAAGCCGTGCTCTGGCCCTCTATGCCCTACTGTCTCCTTATACAAATTCAAATAGATTAAAAGGGCAAAGTTCATTCTATATGTATTTATCAAGCTGCCCCTAAGGGATGGACACTGAAGTCCATAAAGAAATAAATGAGGCCAGGTGCGGTGGTGCACGCCTGTAATCCCACCACTTTGGGAGGCCAAGGCAGGTGGATCACTTGAGCCTAGGAGTTGGAAACTAGCCTGGGCAACATAGAGAAACCCTTTCTCTACAAAAAATTTAAAAATTAGCTGGGAGTGGTTGCATGCCCTATAGTCCCAGCTACTGGGGAGGCTGAGGTGGGAGGATTGCTTGAGTCTGGCAGGTAGAGGTTGGTTGCAGTGAGTTGTGATCCTACCACTGCACTCCAGCCTGGACAACACAGTGAGACCCCACCTCAAAAAAAAAAAAAAAAAGAAAAGAAGGAAGGAAAGGAAGGAGGGAGGGAGGGAGGGAGGGAGAGTGTCTGATCTTAGCAGGTGCTGGAAAGAAGAAAGGAGGCTATGTGATGAATGACGACCTGGTATATAAATGGAGTGGTCAGGGAATGGTGGATGGGGGAGACTGGCTGGGAGATGGGATATATGGAGTATGGAAAACGAGGGCTCATGAATGACTCCTAGGTTTTGAGCAAAAGTGGATTATAGTGCCATTTACTAGGATGGGGAAGACCAGAGAAAGCACAGCAGGTTTAGGAAGGAAAACCTGGGGTTACATTTTGATGTCTTAAATTTAAATGGCCCATTAGATATCCAAGTGAAGTGATAATACATGCAGAGCAAATTATCACAAAGCAGTAACCTGAGCTATATCTACAAAACCCACTGAACTCCCCACAGATGTGTGGGCAAAGGATGGGAACTGATACTTTAGGAAAGGGAAAATGTAGTCAATAAACAAACCTGCGAAAATGTTCAGTCTAACGAGTAATCCAAGAAATGAAACTTGAAACGTTGATGAGGTAGTACATTCATCCCATGGTAGCCTTGGGGGATTGGTTCCAGGACTCCGCAGGAAACCAAAATTCAAGGATGCTCAAGTCTCTCTCTCTCTCTTTTTTTTTTTTTTTTGTTATTTAGATGGAGTCTTGCTCTGTTGCCCCAGGCTGGAGTGCAGTGGCATGGTCTTGGCTCACTGTAACCTCTGCTTCCAGGGTTCAAGCGATTCTCCTGCCTCAGCCTCCCCAGTAGCTGGGATTACAGGTGCCTGCCACAATGCCCGGCTAAGTTTTGTATCTTTAGTAGAGACGTGGTTTCACCATATTTGCCAGGCTGGTCTCGAACTCCTGATCTTGTGATGTGTCTGCCTCGGCCTCCCACAGTGCTGGGATTACAGGTGTGAGCCACCCTGCCCAGCCGGATGCTCAAGTCTTTTACATACAATGACATCGTATTTTCACATCTTTCCATATACTTTAAGTCATCCAGATAACTTATAATACCTAATACAACATAAATGCTATTTAAATAGTTGTTATATTAGACTGTTTTTAAATTTTGTATTATTTTTATTGACATATTGTTATTTTTTGTTGTTCTTTTCCTGAATATTTTCAGCCTCTGGCTAGTTGAATCTATGGATGTGCAATCCCTGGAAACAGAGGGCAGACTGTACATTTTTAACTACTAAGTTGGAAAAATATTCAAAAAATAATAACATTAGCAGAGCCAGGGTGAAACTAGTGATCTCACATGTTAATGGTGACATTGCACAGTGGTGCAAATACTTGAGAAGGTAATTTGGCAAGAATCATAAAAATTCTTGATCGGGTGTGGTGGCTCACACCTGTAATAATCCCAGCACATTGGGAGGCCAAGGCAGGCAGATCATGAGGTCAGGAGATGGAGACTATCCCAGCTAACATGGTGGAACCTTATCTCTACTAAAAATACAAAAAATTAACCGGGCGTGGTGGTGCATGCCTGTAATTCCAGCTACTCTGGAGGCTGAAGCAGGAGAATCGCTTGAACCCAGGAGGTGGAGGTTGCAGTGAGCCGAGATCGCACTGCAGCACTCCAGCTGGGCAACAGAGCAAGACTCTGTCTCAAAAAAGAAAAAAAAATTCTTATATCTTTGACCAATTTTTTTCACTTTGGGGATTCCATCTTAAGGAAAAGCTACCGTGAGCTCATGGGGTTTATCATGAGGCTATTAATAGTGAAAATTCAAAAAAACAAAGTGTAGGGGAACAGTTGTATAAATGATGTTAAACCCACTCCTTTCCAGGGTGCAGACATTGTCTATGTTGGTGGGTTTCCTTCAAGTAACTAACAGAGTGGGGGAAAGTTCCAGCCTCCTGGCAGCTAAGTTGATCCCAATGGAAGCTGAAGAGGCCAGGGAGGCCATAGCCTATCACAGGCTTCTTGTGGAGCCTAGGCCTAGGTCACGGAAGGCTTCAGGCTAATGCCTACAGCCTGGAGCACCTGGAGAGATGGGGCGCTGGAGCTCCTGGGATTGACTGGAGTCTCTGAGATGCTGTATTAGTTCCTTTGCACACTGCTAAAAAGACATATGTGAGAATGAGTAATTTATAAAGAAAAGAAGTTGAATTGGTTCATGGTTCTGCTGGCTATCCAGGAAGCATGGCAGCTTTTGCTTTGGGGAAGGCCTCAGGGAGGGTCCAGTCACGGTGGACGGCAAAGGGGGAGCAGGCACGTCATATGGCTGGAGGAGGAGGACAAGGGAAAGGTGGGGTAGGTGCCACACACTTTTTTTTTTGAGACAGAGTCCCACTCTGTCACCCAGGCTGGAGTGCAGTAGAGCAATCTCAGCTCGCTGCAACCTCCAACTCCCGGGTTCAAGCGATCCTCCTGCCTCAACCTCCTGAGTAGCTGGGATTACAGGCACACACCACCATGCCCAGCTAATTTTTGTATTACTTTTTTTTTTGAGTGCCACACAACTTTAAATGACCAGATCTCATGAGAACTCACCTACCATGAGAACAGCACCAAACGGGAAATCCACCCCAATGATCCAATCACCTTCCACCAGGCCCCACCTCCAATATCAGGGATTACAATTTGATATGAGATCCGGGAAGAGACACAGACCCAAATCATCTCAGATGCCCAGAAGGCAAGTGAAGGAAGAACCCACTGCCTAGAGGCCTGTGCCCCATTTCTACTTTACATTATGAAATTTCCAGCAACAGCCTACACAGCTGCACTGGCCTTTCCCTGAGCTGGAGATGGAGCCGAGTGACCCTGTGCTTCTTGGAGCGGGATGACGGGGAACTGGTCAGTTGATGGGAAACTGATACCCACCAGGTGACCTTATCATAGTCTGCATTTCTCACACCGTCCTCCACTTTGCATGGGGTTCATCTTAAAGGCACCTGAAATCACGAGCAAAGTGACTCAAGGTCACTGCCCTTTTCGGCTACTCAGTAAGCTATTCACATGTGTGGTGTTCAGCACAACGTCATACCACCAAGCTGCTGCCACCAGTTACCAGGCAATTTCTGTGGCGACTGCTAAAGCCGGCTTGGAATGCATTCTCCAGTCTTTAGTGGTTAGCTGGAAATCAGCAGTCTGCTCGGAGGGATATTTTATGGAAGTCAGATGACCTCCCCGTTTTTCCATTTGTGTAAGCAGGAGAGAACTCAGTCCCCGCCTCCTGGAGAGCTTTTGTTAGTTCAGCCTCATGACCCCTCTGAGCTGCTTTGGCCAAGGGCCCTTCAAAGATGATCCGAAGAAGTAAAACCAACCAGGGAATGTGGCCAGCAGAAGAATCAGAGGAGGCTCAGAGAAACACTCCCAACATACCATAGAAAATCAGGAATCCAGAATCATTTCATGCTCCTTCCCGCGACTCCCTTGCAGACACTACTATGTCCAAGTCAAACAGCACTTGGGAGCCTCCCTGCACCCTGAGCTGGTCCTGGGTTGCATTCCAGGGGCGGCAGCACCGCTTGCCAAGCATGAATGCTGCCGCTGGAGCTGCTGATGGACCAGTGGTGGCTATGGCAGGAGCTGGCGGAGTTCCAGGGCGAGTGCAAGCATCCTCTGAACTCTAACACACCACCACTGCTCCTGGTGGCCATATATCTGCGCCCCATGCTGGGCATGATGCCAACACTGGGAACCTGCCTTAAAGCACAAGGGAAGTCTCAGGTCGCCTGATAAGAATGTCCATGGTGGAAATTCTGAATATTGGGTGTATTGCCTTCCTCAGTTCCCAGCGCACTGAAACAGGCTGCAGAGACCTCTTTAGAGCTGCCAGTCACTGCTGCCATGCCCACTGCCCTGCTAAGGAAATCTGCTCCAAACCCCTCCTAAATGAATCCAGGGGGTTGAACCAGGCAGAGCATTATACCTGAGGCCATTGACTATTGGTGTGAGAAAGGCTGATTAGATTTCTCTCTTGGTTCATTCTGAATGAGGAAACTGAGGGACCGAAAGATGGTATTGCCAAAGCAGAGAATCAGTTAAGAGGGAATAGGAAGTATGGGTAAAGCAAGCTGGCTGGAGAGAGAACAGGGCAGATGGTCAGGGAGAGGCAGAGGTTCCAAGAAGTGATTGCAAGAACTTGAGGGGGCTGGCAGGGGGTGGAGGGGTGGAGAGAGAGGGGGAGAGGGAGAGAGAGAGAGAGAGAGAGAGAGAGAGGAGAGGGTCTAGATGGATTTCTGTCTTTTTGAAACTGAGCTATGCAGATCTTCCTGTGTTTTGATTCCCATGAGATATCTCTGCAATGGTTCCCTGTTTACTGAAACTGATCATGCTTAAGCGGGACTCTGTTCCCAAGGGCCACTCACCCATGGGCTTCAGAACACATCTCAGCCCCTCTCCTGAGTCCCCAGAGGCCTTCCCAGCACCCTTCCTTGCCTGCACCATCTGGAGAGCCAGGGTGGGCTTTTCCTGATTGTTTGTGATTCTGATGGGAGGACATCAGCCTCTGGAGCCCTGTGGAAGCCCATAGGCACGCAGCTAGACTGCTGCTCACACAGCACGTGCTGGCTGGACCCCGTCTCCCCATAGAAGACCCTCAAGTGCTGCACAGGGGCAGCCACACACAGCCCTGTGGCACCAGAGGGCCAGCAGAGGGGTTCTCAACGTCCAGAGCCTCCTGAGGATCATGCAAAGGACCCTGTCCCCAGACCCAGGCTCTGCGATGGCAGAATCCAGATGGCCAGGAAGAGCTTGCAGAAAGGACACAAGTGTCTCCTTAGGAAGCTGAAGGCAGCACCTGGCTCCCAGCTGCTGCAGGGGTCAGCTGGCAGGGAGAAGAACTCTTTCTTAGAAGCCCTCTGGAGTGACCACTGTCCTAAAACTTTACCCTGAGCTATCTGCCAAGGCTCTAGACAAGGGAATCCCCAGCGATAGACTCTTTCCCCCGGGGAGCTGGGTCTGATGCGTCCTGGGGCTCTTCGGGAGTGGAGTCTGGGAGCATCTCCAGGGGCAGGCCTGACTTATTTCCTCAGACCTAGAAGCAGGAAGCCGGTGCTTCCCATTAGCTCACTCCTGTTCTCTCTCAGGTGCTTCCCTGCCCGCTGGGCTTTCTCCAAGTTTGAAAGCCCCACAGCCATCCTGATGCCCCTGTTGAAAACGACAGCTGAGTCCTCAGCCTCACTTGACAAGCCCAGGTTATCTGGGGGCTTGGCTGGGCTATTTTTGCCTGGGTTGGTCTGGATTCCAGGCTGTGCCAGAATCCCTACAGGAGAAAGGCTGTTGATAACACAGACCTCCAGCTCTGAGCCCAGACTTCGTGAAGCAGAATCTCCACATGTGTAACCCAGCGTCTGGGTTTTTCAGCACTCCCCAGGTGATGCGTATGTACAGCCAGGGGTGGAGCTCCTGACCTAGGCCAGCCCCCTCTATTCTAGATATGGAAACAGGCCAAGGGAGGGGAGAGGTCTTGTGGCTGCTCAAGCCTTCAGTGGTGGGAGCACCCAGGGGCTTTTCTTTCGAAACAAAGCAAATCCCCAAACAAGGCAAATCCCCAAACAAGACCCTTTCAGTGCAGTTGTGTGGGTCTGATGCCTCCTGTGGTCATTGGAGCTCTCAGGTGGGGAGAGAGGAAATGGACAAAGTGACATTTATTTAGTACTCACTAGGAGTTGGGCCCTGGACACACCCCGCTTATCCATAGTGTTACGGAGATCTACATAAAAGGTACATAATGAAAAATTTTTTAATTGCGCAAAAGGGAGACGGAAAGGACACTGCTTGGAATTTCCGTTCCTGGCATCATGAGTTTATTCGACTCCCCAACCCCTATAGGGATCAACAAACAAGATGAAGCTGGAAACCCTTCCTAAACTCCCAAGGGCAGAGCTGGAACTGTTTTGCTCACCCCATGTATATTCCCCAGTCTGGGCACAATATCCGACATATAGTGGTGCTCACTAAATATTTGTCAAACGAATCAAACTTCAGGCTTTTAATAACTTCTATTAACCCAGCTGTATTGGTCTCTTCTATGTGGCAAACTTCAGTGATCCTTTGGGCCTCTGGAATGAAGTGGTGTCCCGCAAGGCGTGAGCCATACCTGCTTCTACAGCCTGCAGAATTACTTTCTCTTTTACCCAGACATAACAACTCCCTCCTCTTTCTGCACTGCTGCATCTCCCATCCCAGTGAATGGAATCTCCATCCACTCAGGTTCCGGGCCGGGAGTATCAGGACTCCTCCCACATGGCGAATTCACTCACTGTGCCCAGCCGGTTCTACCTCTTCAACAGGCCTCTCTTATTTTTCCTGTTCTGTCTGTGGGCCTCAAGTCTTTCTCTGTTCCTCCCTGAAATGATTCTCCCTCTCCTCGCTTCCTCCCAGAGCAAGGATGGTGGTCAGATGGTTCAGTTTCCCGGCTACCATTCCTTGTGGGCTCTAATGGGACAAGTGGGTTTGCCTACTCTCCACCTACTGAGGCTGCCCTGAGGCCTTTCCTCGGGTTGAAGTTCACCCCTTTAATTTGGGAGTTGGACTTAGGGGCAGTAAAATGCATTGATCTCAAGCCTAGGCCAAAGACATATTGCACATGGTTCAACTCAGTTTAATAGAGGTTGGAGTTTGGGGCCGAAGCACCAGATAATGTTAAATTTAGGGTGTGAGGGGGCATAATAAAGGAAATGCTTTTTTTTTTATCATCCAACTTCTGAACCAGTTAAGAGACAAAGAAGGAGAAATAAGGCATAAGGATATCAGATTGTCGCTTTTGCTAATAATAAGGCTGGTGTTAGAAAATGTGGCTTATACTGGGAGCAAGCGGATTTCCTCCCACAGTCAGCTCTGGACCAGGGCAGCCTCTGGACTGGGAAACTGGGAGATGCCAGCTCCCGTAGAACTGGAAGCATGGACCTGCTGTCGGCTCTGGGAGTCTGAGGACGCATGGAGGGAGACCCGGGTATTGCACTCCTTGATATCCTACACCTGGAAGGAAACATGAGGAGAGGGGAATTCATAGGACAACTGAATAAAAGCAGCATTTTCTTTTCCTTGCTCTGCCTCTGTTCCCTGGATATTTCCTGAGGAGTTTTGTGGGTAGGCAGGTGGTTGGCTGAGGCAGGATTAGACATTTTGTGTTCTCTATGTGATAACCTCATAACAGGACTGTGGCCCACTGGCACCCCGACCTCTCCATCCCTCATACAGCTGCAGAATTGCAGGCCTTTCCAGGCTCAGTGCCTCATGCCTGTAATCCCAGCACTTTGGAAAGCTGAAGTGGGCAGATCACTTGAGGTCACGAGTTCGAGACCAGCCAGGCCAATATGGTGAAACCCTGTGTCCACTTAAAAAAAATACAAAAATTAGGCCAGGTGCAGTGGCTCACACCCGTAATCCCAGCACTTTGGGAGGCTGAGGTGGGTGGATCATGAGGTCAAGAGGTGGAGACCATCCTGGCCAACACAGTGAAACCCCGTCTCTATCAAAAATACAAAAATTAGCTGGGTGTGGTGGCGCATGCCTGTAATCCCAGCTACTCAGGAGGCTTAGGGAGGTAGAATTGCTTGAACCTAGGAGTTGGAGTTTGCAGTAAGCCAAGATCACACCATTGTACTCCAGCCTGGCCACAGAGCAAGACTCGTCTCCAAAACAAACAAACAAACAAAAAACACTGGCCTGGCACAGTAGCTCACACCTAATCCCAGTACTTTGGGAGGCCAAGGTGGGCAGATCACAAGGTCAAGAGATCGAGACCATCCTGGCCAACATGGTGAAACCCCATCTCTACTAAAAATACAAAACGAGCTGGGTGTGGTGGCGCGTGCCTGTGGTCCCAGCTACTGGGGAGGCTGAGGCAGGAGAATCGCTTGAACCCGGATGGCGGTGGCTGCGGCCGAGATCGCACCACTGCACTCCAGCCTGAGTGATAAAGCAAGACCCTGTCTGAAAAAAAAAAAAAAAAGAAAGAAAGAATTACAGGTTTTTGTCACCACAGTCTATCCAGGTTACGCCACTGGTTTTCCACTGGCATCTGCAAGGCCAGTTTCCCCCTCAGAACCCACTGCCCGCACACACCCAGGGTGATCTTTGTAAAAGCATACATCAGACCAGGTGATCCTGCTCCTCAAATTCTGAGTAGACTCTTATTGGTTACAAAATAAAGTTCTGATTAGCATGCCCGCGCTGGGTAAGAGCCTAGACCTTCTGGTGGAGGGGACAGTGTGAAGAGTGTGTCACTTCTGGTTGCCACGACTGACATTTCCTCAATCTGAGTCCTCTGAAAATGTCACTCAAAAAATTGTGGTAAAGTTTATCTAAGCTCACATGAGGACTGACTCTCAGATGCCTCAGCTCAGCATCAACCCTGAAACCCAAATGTGTAATACCCATCTTTCAATGGCTGGATATCAGACCTG
This sequence comes from Cacajao melanocephalus, assembly GCA_963573385.1. Taxonomy (NCBI): domain Eukaryota; kingdom Metazoa; phylum Chordata; class Mammalia; order Primates; family Pitheciidae; genus Cacajao; species Cacajao melanocephalus. The sequence continues at coordinate 157,325 of CAUYLG010026070.1, read as the reverse complement.
GTGTAAGCAAAATATTTAGGCAATTGATGCATTTTCCCATTTCCTTCTGTACCTTTGTAGTCTACAGCAGCTACCTCAGCCTAGAGTCTCTGATTTAACTCCTCCCACGTGAAGCTATGAGAAGGTTGACATCTGATAATGAATAGTTATCAGCTCCAGCCTTGGTCTCTCTGGTCCCATAGGGGCCCCATTCTTTAGGATGAAAAAAAAACACTCAATTTAAAACATTTTTGTGCTAGCTGTCACCATATGTGCTCCCCTAACCATGCCGCAGATGAGATCTGCTGCCCACAAAGGCAGAGCTTCAACTGCGTTTCCACCCAGCTGGGTGCCCTTACCCCCCACACGGCAAGAAAAGAGAGGGGACGTGGATTTCCATCTGCCTGCCTTAAATGCCTCACTGGCCCGTGCACAGTGCAGACACAGCTGTGGGACTGCTCCTGTCTGCCTTCTGCAGATGCACAGTTCAGCTGACTCCTGAGCACCCTCGGGGGGTGACACCCACTCCCCTCCCGCCTCTCCCAGCCCCTAAGAATCCGGGCGTCCAGAGGTCACCATTGTCCTCCAACCAATCCCCTCCGAACGTGGAACTCAACCCGAGAGGTGTAAAGTAAACTGTTTTTTGATGACAGATGGTTCTGGGGTGGAAAATAAAAGCAAGGAAAGAATAATGATACTAGTCATTCCAACTTTTTTTTCCCCTTTAAGGGAAATGTCATACATAAAACAGAAGGAAGCAAGATTTTGCCACCAAATATATTTTCCCAGAATACTTCAACAGTGGCTCTATTGAGTGTTCAAGGTCTGGTCTGGATGACATAGACATTTACACAATCAAGGATGAGAAAGAGACCCCAGCCCAGGCCCCTGGAGTCCCCTCCACTTCCTGCGGGGATGCCAGGGGTGGGACTTGGCTCCCCCAGACAGAGCAGGCGGCCAGCAGCTGCCGCTTTCAGCAGGAAGTGCCACCTGGAAGGGCTGAAACCCATTGGCACTCACCTCTGATGGGCATGGGATGATCAGTTAGTTTCACTCTGGTACCCCTCCCCAAGGCTACCTAGGCCACTTTGGATCTCTGGGAGGAGCAGCTGGGTTTGTTCCTGAGGTCCCAGGTGAGAGGCTGGGCCTGGCCAGATGCTGGTAACCCTGACACAGGTGAGAAGCAGCCCTGCCAGCAGAGGGACAGACCTGGTTCCAAACCCTGTGCCACCTTAGTCTCCCAAGTAGCTGGGACTACAGGTGTGCACCATAATCCCTGGAGATGTATATATATATACACACACACACACACACACACACACACACACACACAAATATATATATATTATATAAAGTATAAATATATATATATTTTGTAGAGAGAGGGTCTTGCTATATTGCTCAGGCTAATCAGGAACCCCTGGGCCCAAGCAATCCTCCCACCTTGGACTTCTAAAGCGCTCAGATTACAGGCTGAGCCACCGCACCCAGCCTTACATTTACCTTTAAGAAGAAAGCAAAGGCTGCTTCAGGACAGGCCTTCTTCCCAACTAACAGATGCTGGCAGCTTTTGTTTTGTTGTGCTGCTTCTAATGGTCAAAGTCTACCTACTGGGTGAGACCAGCAGCCGGATTTTATGTGGTTACCAGCCCCCGGCGGGTGTCTGAGGGATGGTGCAGCTCTGCTCCTCCCTCTGGGGAGCCTTCCACAGTGACTGTCCAGGAGCTGTCAGAGCGCCGAACATCAAGAATGTTGAAGGTGGGATCATGGAGGCCACTGAACATCCACCGGGTGTGGGGTGGATTAGCAAAGAGGGTTGATGGAGGTGTTTTAAAGTCTCCTCGAGGCTGGGTGTGGTGGCTCACACCTGTCATCCCAGCACTTTAAGAGGGGGAGGCAGATGGATTGCTTGAACTCAGGAGTTCAAGACCAGCCTGGGAAACACAGCAAAACGCCATCTCTACAAAAATACAAAAGTTAGCTGGGCATGGTGGCTTGTGCCAGTGGTCCCAGCTACTCGGGAGGCTGAAGTGGGAGGATCACTTGAGCCCAGGAGGTGGAGGCTGCAGTGAGCTGTGATTGTGCCACTGCACTCCAGGCTGGGCAACAAAGTGAGAACCCAACTCAAATAATAAATAAATAAAGTATGCTCGAACTGAGCGACTCTTCCCTGTGCTCGGAAGCAGGAGCACATTTGCCGCCTCTGACTACCTGCAGGCCACCCTATCCAAGCCACATGGCAGCACCTTTTCCTTGGATTCCTCTTGGTCCAGCCTCACTTCCACGGCGGTCACTTGCTCTGCCAACTGAGGTCTGGAGGAAGAAGGATCTCTTCATGCTGCTTTAGTGAAATGCTTTAGACTGGGTGGCTTATAAACAGCACACATGTATTTCTCACAGTTCTGGAGGCTGAGAAGTCTGAAATCGAAGTGCCAGAAGATTTGGCGTCTGGTGAGGGCCATTTATTGGCTCATAGACCATTTTCTTATTGCCTCTTCACTTGGTGGAAAGGACATCATGCTCTCTGGGGTCTCTTTTATAAGGTCACAGTTCCCATTCATGAGGGCTCCACCCTCTTGACTGAATCACTTCCCAAAGGCCTCACCTCCTAATACACATTGTAGGGGTGAGGGTTTCAACATGGGGACTTTAGGGGGAGGCAAACGTTCAGACCCTAGCAAAGGGGTTCTCTTATCCAGTGCCACCTAGAGGTGGGGGTAATGACTGCCACTCCCCACATATGCTCGCCGCCTGCACATCAGCTCACTCACCAGGCAGGGGGAAGGTATCCAAGGCCTGTCTCTCCCTGCTCGGCCCTGGGTGGCTTTCTCTACCTTCTCTCCCCCTTTGTCACTAATCTTAAGCTTAACTACAATTGTGTTCAATCAGCATCGTATTCCACACTTCCTAGAGAAGCCCTTTCTCACAGGCTAAGAAAATCAGAAGGAAGTCTATAAGGACGGGTTCAGACCACGGGTTCCGACTCCAGGGTACCCACAGGGGCACTCCCAGGGGCCACATCTTCCCGCCTCCCCCACGAACAGGACCCCAAGGCATGCACAGAGGGGTGATTAGCAACAAATCTGACCGTCAAAAATACCCGAGGATACCACAATACCCCAGCTAATAGAAACGCTTTTGGATTAATTCTGTAAGCACCTCACTTTTTTCAGTTTTACTTATCATTAATAGAGAACTTTCAGAAATGTTTTATTGGGCCAGGCGTGGTGGCTCAGGCCTATAATCCCAGACTTTGGGAGGCTGAAGCAGGCAGATTGCTTGAGCCTGGGAGCTGGAGACTAGTCTGGACAACGTGGCAAAACCTCATCTCTACAAAAAACTTAAAAATTAGGCAGGTGTTGATTGTCACTCTCCAGCCTGAGTGACAGAGTAAGACCTGTCTTTTAAAAAAAAAAAGTGTTTTATTGACTTGCCTGTCTTCTTAGACAATTATGTCGAAATGAACATTTTCCGCCTTTCATGACTGGGTCATGATTTTGCATGTCAGTTAATGCTGTGTGTTATGATATTGGCATGCTCCCAGGAACCACAGCATCACTGAAAGCTGCTTAGAGCTGCCACATTTGGCCCTTGTCTCCTGTGCGTGTTTTGAAGTCTTGTATCTACTTTTCTTTCTTCCTAGATAATAAAGAAAACATATTTCTATAGGTAGAGTAAAAACTCTTCCTTTCTTCCAATTTTTTGTCTCCAGTGAATATAGAATGAGATAATGAAATCTGATAGAACTGTTTGTAAACTGTCTTGAGTGAGACTGTGAGGGTTCTCCTGGGAGTGAAGTTCAAGATATTTATGGCAAGAATTCTGTGGCACCTAAGCTGCTCGGAGTCCTCTTTTCACGTATTGAATCATTCAGCAAATCTTTAGTGAGGACCCGCCTCTTGCTAGGGCCTTTTCTGGGCTTGAGGCTACAATAGCGAACAAGAGAACCAGCTCCTTCTGCACTAAGCGATTTGAATGCTAGTGGGTGGCTGTGGTCTGAAAGGTGAAATTGCTAAGTTACTAAGTTCCAGGGAGACAAAATGTGGCATGTTTGCCTTTTGTATGTGGTTCAGAGACATCTATTTAGTTCAGAAATGTGTTAGGATACACACATACTCCTCAGACACAATGTTCCCAAATCCCTCTAAATCTACCCCAATTCCCTCCTGCCTTAGGTGCCCAAGATACAACTGGGAGTGAAGAAACTCAGTCATTTGCAGAAAATAGAATCCTGACTTTAATTGCCATCTGTGGACAAGTACTAGACACATATTTTTGAGACAAATCTCAAAAAAAATTCATATTTCCCAAAATGTCCTCCCTGCTTCCTTTCTTTTCTTTTATTCATTCAGCAAAATTTATTGAGCATCCACTACATGCTAGGCCCTTGGCTAAGTACTGATAGCATGAAGTTAAAGAAGACTTGCCCTTACCCTGAGGGCCTGACAGTGTGAGCTAATTATCGTAATCTGGTTTGATGAATACCAGGACAGAGAGATGCACTACTGAACAGGAAAAGTTGGAGACACAGAAGACAGGGATTTCATCCTGAATGGGAAGAGCAGCAGGAATGAGACAGAGAATCAAGGAAGGCTTCCTGGAGGAGAAGGCAGTGGAAATCAATTTTGAAATATGAGTGAGAACGGATATGCCTCTCACTTTGACATCTAACAACTGAGTCAGGTTTTCTAGGTCAGAGTGTTTAGGAGAGGTTGGCAAGAATGGAGCCAGTGGAAGATCAGACACAGTTCCTAGAAGCCTTGAAAGACCAACAACGTTCACTTCCTTCCTGACTGGCCACTTCAAATATATATATATATTATACACACATATATATTATATATATATTTATTATATATATTATATATATTATATTATATATATATATATTTTTTGACACAGAGTCTCACTCTGTCACTCAGGCTGGAGTGCAGTGGTGCAATCTTGGCTCACTGTAACCTCTGCTTCCCGAGTTCAAGTGATTCTCGTGCCTCAGCCTCCCAAGTAGCTGGGACTACAGGCACATGCCACCATGCCCAGCTGATTTTTGTATTTTTAGTGGAAACAGGGTTTCACTATGTTGCCCAGGCTGGTCTGGAACTCCTGAGCTCAAAGTGATCCACTGGCCTCGGCCTCCCAAAGTGTTGGGATTACAGGCGTGAGCCACCGCGGCTGGCCCCGAGGCCTATGTTAAAGAGCCTTCTAGGCCAAGTGTTTTCCGGGAATGGTAACCTTCAAGGGGGCTGCTAGGTTACCAGACATTGGGTTTGATTATCTGTGGACCTTATTATACCTGCAAGCTGTTAGAACCTCGTGGGTAATCAGGCAGCAGGTTTATTCACTGAGCACTTATTATGCACTACTGTATACTCAGACCTGTCCTTAGGCATGGGGGTATAGGTGGAATAAGCTGACAGCTTATTATATGCAATCAATATGATCTCAAGTCAAACAAAATCTCCCAAACATGCCCTCGAGTCACCTGAACCATTTCAGGTTTCTTAGAAAAAAAAAATGACATTCACTACCTTTTTTTTTCTTCTTTTGCAAAGATTTCTTAAGAGCTTAAGAGCTAAAATGAGTGTCTCTGAATCTTTGCTTACTTGCTAAAGTATGCAGTGTCTTTCTTTTTCTTTTCCTTTCTTTCTTTCTTTTTTTTTTTTTTTTCCTTGAGACAAAGTCTCTCTCTGTCGCCCAGGCTGGAATGCAGTGGTGTGATCATAGCTCTCTGCAGCCTCAACCTCCTGGGCTCAAAATAATCCTCCCACCTCAGCCTCTTGAGTAGCTTGGGACCACAGACACACATCATCCTGCCCAGATAACTTTTAAATTTTTCTAGAGAAATGGAGTTTCTCCATGTTGCCCACGCTGATCCCGAAACTCCTGGGCTCAAGTGATCCACCCACGTCAGCCTCCCAAAGTGCTGGTGCTGGGATTACAGGCCTGAGCCACTGTGCCTGGTTTAATAAACGATTTTCTTCCTGTGTTGCTTTTGTTAAGAAAAATGAGACACACGCCCCTTTCCTTTCCTCTAATGAGGAGGCAGAGAACAGAATATTTTCCACATGACACTCTCCCCCTTTTTCCACTTTCCACCTTCAGGTTCAAAGCATGTCTGCGTGAGGAGAACCAGAACACGGCTGGAACGCCGGCCTGGCTGGAGGTATAACATTCAAGGTTTCCCTTTTTTCAGCAATAATACCTGGGCATGGTGGGAAAGAAGTTGGAATCAAGCAGGTCCGAGTTCCAATCCTGGCTCTAGCACTTACCAGCCACAGCCTTGGGCAGGGTACTTAATCTCTGTGACTCTGTTTTCTCCTCTGTAAAGTGGGTTGAGACGAACCACTGACACCAGTTGTTGACTGTCTCAGTTTGCAAGGAACAGAGACCAATGCTGGTCCCCACAGGCTAGGGAGTGCAATTGTAGGGATAAACTGGAAGTAAAGCAACACTGGAAATCAAATCAATTTGGCATCAAAACAATAGGATTTTTAGGAGAACTGGAGTGTTGTTCGGGATTCCACAGCAGCGGGTGTGCGCTCAGAAGCAGTGCCTGTGCTGTGCCCCACCGAGTGACTCTGCCCAAGGCGTGACTCAGTCTCCCAGGGACCCTGCAGCTCCTGCGGCTGCTCCTCGTGCCCCTGCCACTCGTCTGTCTTCATGTGCCTTCGCCCTGCCTCACGGCTTCTGCTCACTCACGAGTTTCCCCACCGCCCTTCTCCTGGCTGTCCCTCAGCCGCAGGAGTCCCTTCCATGTGGGGCTCCTCCTGCCAGCTCTCACAGGGCCACCTCAGACAGAGGAAGCTCCCAGGCCCCATCAGGAGCGGGCTCACAGGTACACAGCAGGGTCACTGCGCTCAGGAAACTGCCAGGAGCTGCTGTTCTCGGAGAGGAGCCATGGCTGGGCGGCCACTCAGCACACATCCTGTCCAGCTACAGGCCCTTTGTATAGTTGAGGAAATGGCCCCCTTGGAAGATTCGGTATTCGCGGGCGGCAGAGCAGCCATCACAGCACGCTGTGTTCTGGTGTCTCCAAGCCCGTCACACTCCTCTGCTTCCTGTTTCTGTTCACCCCTGCAGGATGCCGAGGGAAGTGGAGTTTCTCCTGCCTCTACCTGCTTTCAGCCCCGTTCTGATAGGATCTGAGTGCCATCCATCAAAAGACCCGTCCACCCCAAAACATCCCCAACCCGCATCCCACTGCTAGTCCCTGGTGAATTAGACAATGAGGCCCCAGTAAGCCCACCATTGGCAAGACAGTCAGATGAGAGTCCTGGGACAGTGGGAGGGCAGGGGCCGGGCTCAGGAAACAGAGGAGCAGCAGGAGAGGTGGCCCCATGTGGCACAGGTCAGAGTGGAGAGCCTGGGGTGCCAGTGAGAAACAAGGCAAGGTCTCCACTTTAACCTCTCACCTAGGACCCCCAGTCTGCAGCTGATCAGGTTTTTTGGGCCCCGAACTGGCACATACCATGTTTAGGCAGTGAGACAAAGATTCAAAATCAGGACTGCCCTGGAAAATCCAGGACCTACTGTGGTGTTCAGGTTGGGTGTTGTGTGGTTGTGTCAAACTTCATTTGAGAGCTTCAGTCAACCACAGGTGGCTGGGGGCCCAGGAAGGAGACGGCTCTTGCAAACAGATAAGGGCCGCACTGGTGAAGGCGCTCTCCCCAGAGCAGTGGGCCCCAACTGCTTCTCAGTTCCTGTGGTGAGCTCAGTTCACTTGTGAAGATCAGGGGACACAGGACCCATCACCTCCTCCTTCTCTCCACCACACGTCTTCCTCCTGTGTCCCTTCAGACACTGAAGGTTTCAAAGTGCCCTGATTTGTCCTCTGTCCCAGCTCTCTGTGTACATAAAGTACCTAGCTACTCCTCTTGCTTTGCAGATGGAGAAACAGAAGACTTAAGGAATGACAAAGTTTTCCATGCTCACGGTTAGACAGTGAGATTCAAAGATTCATGATCAGGACTGCCCTGGAAAATCCAAGGCCTCTTGTGGTGTTCGGGTTGGGTGAATATTTTCCAAGAGCCCATGTGGAGGCTGAGCAGGATTCCGCCGAAAGCTGCTGTCATGTAAGAATCAGGCGGGGAACGGTGGCTCACACCTGTAATCCCAGGACTTTGGGAAGCCGAGGTAGGTGAATCACCTGAGGTCAGGAGTTCAAGACCAGCCTGGCCAACATGGTGAAACCCCGTCTCTACTAAAAATACAAAAATTAGCCAGGCATAATGGCGCATGCCTGTTAGTCCCAGCCACCAGGGAGGCCGAGGCAGGAGAATTGCTTGAATCCAGGGTACAGAGGTTGCAGTGAGCCGAGATCATACTACTGCACTCCAGCCTGGCAACAGAGTCAGACTCTGTCTCAAAAAAAAAAAAAAGAGTCAGATTCAGTCAGTTGCTCATATCTATCCCCAAGAAGATATTGTGCCATGTGTCCAGCACTTAAGTCGATGGCTGTGAGAATGTAAACACAAAAAAGATGAAAATTTCTGCTCAAGAGGGATGTTGTCTCCCTGCGGAGGTAAGACAGGAAAGCAGAGAATCAGGGACTCAAATTCAACCTGAGCGTGGGTCTCTGAGCTGTGTGCCTTGGTCAAAGGCTAGAAGAGCTATCTTTTAAAAATCTGCATCAAAGGTGCCATATGGGCTAGTGGAGACACTGGGAGAGGTGAGATCCCCCAGGAGGGCCAAGCTAGACAGAGGTCTTTAATGTGAAGATGATTGGCAGGAGGAGCTGGACGTGATGGCGCAGGCCTATAATCCTAGCACTTCAGGAGGCTGAGGCAGAAGGACTGCTTGAGCCTAGGAACTTGAGACTAGTCTGGGCAATATAGAAAGACCCTGTCTCTACAAAAATTAAAAACAAAAAACAAAACTTAGCTGGGCATAATGGTGTGCCAATAGTCCTAGCTACTCGGGCATTAGAGGTGGGAGGATCACTTAAGTCCAAGAGTTCGAGGATGCTGTGAGCTATGATCATGCCACTGCATTCCAGACCAGGTGACACAGCCAGACCCTGTCTCAAGAAAAGAAAGAAAGAACAAGACAATTGACAATACGGAGTGTTACGGAGCTACCGAGTACAGAAAGCGGAACTGTGGGAAGGTGGGCAGTAAAAGGAGCTGCAAGATGGACTGGAGAGGGAGCGGCAGGAAGGAGGCTCTGCTACAGCCCGCAGCCAATGCAGTGATGATGGAGACAGCCCAGAGCTGGGAATGACAATGAGGTTACCTCTTCCCTCCAGCCCAGGCACACCTTTGTGGTACAATACTTAGCCTGGTTGTAATTGAACATCCTTATGTGTGGTGTCTGATAAATGCCTGTCCCCTGCCTGCTCCACCCTCACCCCCCACCCACTGCTGACAATACTTATGAGGCCAGGGGTTGTATCTAATTTGTTTTCTTGTATCCCAAGCACGTAGTAGCTTCTTTATAAATGATTATTAAGCAAATGACGGAAAGAAAGACAGAATGAATGCATGAGTGAATAAATGACCAGTCACCATACAGAGTATTTTGATGAAGGGGTTTTATATTCCCTTCCAGTTTCCAGTTCCCACTGTCTTGCTGGCTGAAAAGACACACTTCGCTTTTCTCTTTCTCTCGGATTTCAAAGGTAGAGTAATAGTAAATACCACTTTGGGAAAAAAGAGTGGTATTCCTCTGGGATATGTTTTCTTTCTTTTTCTTTCAGTTTCTGATCATGAGAATAAAACATGCTCATTATAGAAAATCTAAAATGTAGGAAAAAAACCACAATGAAGTTGGAAAAAAAAAAAACACGCAGGAAGAGGCTCCCCCAATCAGCTTGTTGGCATAGGACTCTCCAGGACTCTGACACTCTCAGGAGTAAATAAGACTTCAAGGATGAGGATTCCTCAGGCCTCTGTCCCAGCTGCCCTGTTTTTCAAAGATACCAAGGAGCCAGCCTCCTACCCTTCTCTCTCTCTGCCCTAGGGCTTTCCCAAGGCCTTGGAGAGCTTTGGAAAGGCTCGTCCTTCCACTTCATAATCAAATGATGAAATGCCTTTGGACTTGAGCTTTTCACAGTAGAAAGTGTGGCTGCAACAAGCTGAAAGACCTGGTTCCCTGACACCGTGGGGGGCTGCACGAGCCCTGGACAGGCTACCTCCAGATTTCTTAATCTAAGAGTGAAATAAACCCCTATTTCACTTTAGCTACTGTTACTTTGGGCTTCACTGTTACCATCAGGTTGAAACCAAAGGAATGCAATAAGCCTTTCTGAAGATACATTGAAAAGGGTCTTGTTTATCTAAAGAGTTTTCAGAAATCATTTCTCATTCTAGAGAAAGAATCATTCCCAACCTAGACAATGATTCTTTTCATGCCTTACCTTGCAGTAAGCATTTAAACAAAAGTGAATTGTGTGGGAACACATTTTATTCAGTTTCCATTTTTGGTGCAACGAATGAACTTAGCAGTGTATGAAACTCTCATGTTTTTAGCCGCTCCTTCAGTCTTCTTTCGTCTCCCTTGAAGACAGAGAACGTCATGAGTAGCCTGGCTTTGTGCCCACCAGCTCTTCATTTATGACAGTGATTCTTTTAAAAATGCATCTTAAGAATTTTACAAACCAAATAGTAAAGATTATTCTGGCATGCCTATTATATTATTATTATCATTTTGAGATAGGGTCTAGCTCTGCCGCCCAGGCCAGAGTGCAGTGGTGCGATCTCAGCTCCCTGCAACCTCCACCTCCTGGGAAAGAGCGATACTCCCACCTCAGCCTCCCTCTTCAGCCACCACGCCAGGCTAATTTGTTTATTTTTGTAGAGACGAGGTCTTGCTATGTTGTCCAGGCTGGTCTCGAACTCCTAGGCTCAAGTAATCCTCTAGCCTCAGCTTCCCAAAGTGCTGGGATGACAGGTGTGAGCCACCATGCCCAGTCCTATTATATTACTGATGGATTCAGAATATATATGTGATACAATAACCATCAGTAGCACACCTTTTTTAAGAATGCTATAGTTACTGAAAGGTAGAAAATAGCAGCTTCTATCCTAAAATACATTATTATTTGTTGGGGCAATATGTACATGGAAAGATAAGTAGCATACAACATGTTTAAGCATGAGGCAATCAGCAAGTGACACGTAATTCAGAAGTGGAGGAAGGACAGGGTATGATAAAAGCAAAAGAGGAAAGAGAGCAATGAAGAGTAGAGAAATGAAGGAAATGGGTAGACCAGTTGGCTGGGATGGAAATCTGTGAAGTTCTTCCTGCCTCCTCTGGGTAGAGTCACTTCATCTTCCCCACCGTGTTTCCACATTGCTTTCTGAATGCTTCTGATATCACACATAGTACAGGAGGGTGATGATCACCATGAACTGTCTTATAGAGAGACATTCTCATTTTTATAAGCCTCATACCTACCAGGGCTCCAGAAACATTTGTTATGTGGACTTCTAAAGATCTGATGAGGCTGGGCACAGTGGCTCACACCTGTATTCCCAGCACTTTGGGAGGCCGAGGCAGGCAGATCACTTGAGGTCAGGAGTTCAAGACCAGCCTGGCCAACATGGTGAAACTCCATCTCTACTAAAATACAAGAATTAGCCGGGCATGATGGCATGGGCCTGTAATCCCAGCTACTCAGGAGGCTGAGGCAGGAGAATCACTTGAACCTGGGAGGTGGAGGTTGCAGTGAGCTGAAATCGTGCCATTATACTCCAGCCTGGGTGACAGAGCAAGACTCCCTCTCATAAATAAATAAATAAATAAATAAATAAAGGTCTGATGAATGAATATCAATTCTGATGAGTGCATATACTACATCTTTAAACAAACTATTCCTATCTATATTTTCCTTAAAATTACATAAACAAATCCTGTTTATTGTAGAATGGTTCTAAAATACTTAGGTAAACATAAAAACAGGAGTTAAAGCCTGCATTCTTAATCTTTTCAGCATCCACAGATATTACTGCATATCCTCCCAGTCACCCAGTCACACAGATAGTTTTCATTCTTTTTTTTTTTTTTTTTTGAGACAGAGTCTCGCTCTGTTGCCCAGGCTGGAGCACAATGGCATGCTCTCAGCTCACTGCAACCTCTGCCTCCCAGGTTCAAGCGATTCTTCTGCCTTAGCCTCCCGAGTAGCTGGGACTACAGGCACATGCCACCATGCCTGGCTAATTTTTTTGTGTATTTTTTAGTAGAGATGGGGTTTCACCATCTTGGCCAGGCTGGTCTCAAACTCCTGACCTTGTGATCTGCCCGCCTCGGCCTAATTTTTTATATTTTTGGTAGAGACTAGGTTTTATCATGTTGGCTAAGCTGATCTTAAACTCCTGACCTCAAGTGATCTGCCTGCCTGGGCCTCCCAGCGTGCTGGGATTACAGGTGTGAGCCATCGTGCCCAGCCTGGTTTTCACTTTTAAAATTCTGTCCTGGAAACCTGGATCTGCCTAATTTCTCTGAAATGGCTGTTCCAATATTTGTAGGATGTTGTGAATATATATATAAATTTCAGAGTGTCCCGACTCGAGCTGGTCGAGCATGAACCCAGAAGCTAAGGCAGCCAGCTGGTGAAATTAATCAAGTCCTGATTCAGCCCTTGTTACCTCAAAGACATGGTAACTCCAAGAGCAGTTAGTACTTTACAGGTGCATAAGTCCCCAATGAATGTCGTAGATGGGTCCTCAGGAACTAACACTTTCAGTGAAATGATGTATAATGAAAGCAATTTTGCCATAGGCTAATTGATATAAACAAGAGTAAAGTTCCTCCAGCATATTTCTGGTCACAAAAATATCACCAAACTTGTAAGTAGAGACCCAAAACACTTCTACTATTAAACACATGAAATAAATATGAGATATATATATATATATATATGGATATGAAAAATTAATCAAAACAAGTAAGATATTTACCCAATTTTGGAAAATAAGTAATCAGTGAGTGACAGTGGTCATGGTTGGTTACACCAATGAGTAAATGTTTGCAAAGGGAAAACCATCAGGACCATCTCTGACCACCATGAAGTTCAGAAAGAAACAGTAACCAATATGGTGGCTTGTGGAGCATTTTGGTACCATGTTTTTTATTGCCTTGCATTTTTTTTTTTTTTTTTTTGAGAGGGAGTCTTGCTCTGTCGCCAGGCTGGAGTGTAGTGGTGCAATCTCGGCTCACCGCAACCTCCTCCGCCTCCTGGGTTCAAGTGATTCTTCCGCCTCAGCCTCCCAAGTAGATGAGACCACAGGCACGTGCCACCATGCCTGGCTAATTTTTTTGTATTTTTAGTAGAGATGGAGTTTCACCATGTTGGCCAGGATGGTCTCGATCTGTTGACCTCGTGATCCACCTGCCTCCGCCTCCCAAAGTGCTGGGATTACAGGTGTGAGTCACTGCGCCCAGCCTTGTCTTGCATTTTTATGATTATTGTCTACTTAAGAGATTTTTATTGGACAATAATTTGTATTCATTCATTCATTCATTTTCCAGCCTGCTTATTCCACTTCAGGGTCAGGGGTTGCCAGAGTCCATCCCAGGAGCTCAGGGCACAAGGCAGAAATCAACCCTGGACAGGACGCCATTCCTTTGCTGGCACAATCACACACACACACACTCACTCACACTGGGACAATATAGACACGCCGGTGAACCTCTGTGGGATGCACAGCTTTGGGATGGGGAAGGAATCCGGAGTACTTGAAGAAAACCCATGCAGACATGGGGAGAATGTGCAAACTCACACAGACAGTTACCCCAGCTGGGAATCTATTTTTTCTCTCATCACTGAAACGACGTTGTGTGAGGAAGACTTCTGAGTGGAGAGAACGGAGGAGAATCTCATCAGAGAGCTTAAAGAATAACTCATCACAAGGTTCACAGGCAGCCACTCCTGAGGTTCCATTGTGAAACACTATCATTTAATTGGCTTCTTTTATATAAAATAATTATTGAGGTGACATTCTGATAACATAACATTAAGCATTTTAAAGTGAACAATTCCGTGGCATTTACTAATTCACAATGCTATGCCACCTCCTCCTCTAACTAGTTCCAAAATATTTCCACCCCTCCAAAATAAAATTCCATACCCATCAGCAGTTTCTCCTCATTTTCCCCTCTCTGCTGCATCCCCTGGCAACCCCAACCTGTCTTATGTCTCTTTGGATTTAGCTACTCTAAATATTTCAGGTACATGGAACCAAACAATATGTGACCTTTTGTGTCTGGCTTCTTTCACATAGTACAATGCCTTCATGGTTCGTCCACATGGGAGTGTGTGTTAGTACCTCCATTTTACGGCTGAAATATATTCCATCGTATGTTTATAACACAATTGGTTTATTCTTTCATCTGTTGATGGACATCTAGGCGGTCCCTTTACTTTCACTAAGGCCTCTGTAAAAGAAAATGTTTGCAGATCTGGAAATTTGTAGGCGGGGTCTCATAAATAGGGGGCAGTGGTTCATTTGGGGGTCACCATGTCAGGCTGTATCACCCTCAATTTCGGGGTGTCTAGAGTACTCAAGTGCCCATGGGGCTACAAATGATGGGACTCAGAAAAACTCACAAACTCCATATTTGCGTCTCAACTTTAAAACAACTATGTGAGACCATCAGGACAGAAGAAATTGTCCCATTTTATAGATGAGAAAGCCGAATTCTAGAGACTAGAAGTTAAATGCCCTGGCTGGGAAGCGTTAAGAGTCAGGGCACGCTGGGCCAGGCCGGGCGCGGTGGCTCATGCCTGTAATCCCAGCACTTTGAGAGGCCGAGGCAGGTGGATTGCCTGAGCTCAGGAGTTCAAGACCAGCCTGGGCAACGTGGTGAAACCCTGCCTCTACTAAAATACAAAAAAATTAGCCTGGGGTGGTGGCATGCACCTGTAATCTCAGCTACTTGGGAGGCTGAGGCAGGAGAATCACTTGAACCTAGGAGGCAGAGGTTGCAGTGAGCTGAGATTGCGCCACTGCACTCCAGCCTGGTGACAGATGAGACGCCATCTAAAAAAGAAAAGAAAAGAAAAAGAGTCAGGGCACGCCCCCAAGCCTTCTGACCAAACACAGCCCCTGCCTCCTTTAAACAGTTATCACTGACAACAACCACAGTGAAAGACACAGGCTTGGGTAGGAGGGAGATTTGTGTGTCAGGAATACATTTAGTGGTGAATAAATGGAAGTGAACAATTGCAAGTCTGTGACAGCAGGAATGAGACTGGTACCCAAAGACAGAAAAGGCTTTTCTTGACCTAAACACTCCATACTCATTGTTCTCCATCTACTGCCCACACAGCAAGGCATTTGACCAGCAATTTGCATTTCATCTCTATGGATCCTGTTTCCCGAAAACCTGGGAAGGTGGCTTTCCTGGACATGGTGGGTGTAAGGTGGGCAGAGAATGTTTGGTATGGGAGGCAGGCAACATACTGTCTCCCTACATGTAGAGGTACTTGGGCAATCCTGTGGATTGAATGGATGAATGAAGATGGCTCAAAGCACTTTTGAAACCTTTGCATTGAAAACAAAAGCAAAAATCTCTACCAAACAGTGCCCATCAGTAGTTCAACATCTGTACCTTTTCCCCTCATCCAGGGAGGAAGGGGTGCAGAATTTCTTGTGTGCATTAGTTAGGGTGAGGCTATCCTGCTGTACCAAAGAGGCCCCAACATGTCAGTGACTTAGAACAAACAGTTTCAATCTCTCTCTTGGGTAGTTCCAGTTGAGCATTCCAGGCTGGTGTGAAGCTCTGCTCTGCCTGGTCATTCTCAGACCCCGCTTCCTTCCAAGTCACTGCTCTGTGACACCGTTGTCACCTGCATATCAAAGCTTCATTGCAGCTGGGCGTGGTGGTTCACGCCTGTAATCCAAGCACTTTGGCAGGTCAAGGCGGGTGGATCACCTGAGGTCAGGAGTTCGAGACTAGCCTGGCCAACATGGCAAAACCCAGTCTCTACTAAAAATACAAAAATTAGCCAGGTGTGATTGTACGTGCATGTAATCCCAGCTACTTGGGAGGCTGAGGCAGGAGAATCACTTGAACCAAGGAGGCAGAGGTTGCAGTGAGCTGAGATTGCACCACTGCACTCCAGCCTGGGCAACAGAGCAAGACTCCATCTCAAAAAAAAAAAGCTTGGTTGCTGCAGGTTCCAGGTTCCAACTGTCCAGCTGGAGGAAAGAGAGCAAAAGCATAAAAGCATGAAGGAGGAATGAGGAATGCTCATTCTTTTAATGTCTACTAAGAGTTATGCAGATTATTTCTGCTCATATTCTATTGGCAAGAACTTTGTGACATAACCATACTACTATTACTATTACTACAGCGAAGGCAGGACAATGTCGTCTACCGCTGCACCCTAGAAGAAAGGGAGAATTGATTTTGCATCTCCCTTACCACCTATATGCTTGCAGTTTGTTTTTAGAAGGTTCATATCCATGCCCAGATAGAAGGGCCTCTCTATTTAGCTGGCATTTTTCCTGGCCTGTCCACCTCCCCATGGAAGGGAGTCAACTTTGAAGGGTAAAGATGAGAAGAGACTTTTGCTTGGGAAGAAGGATCCTTCAGTCTGGAAAGATGAAGGGCGGAGGGAAAACCAGTGAGACTGATGAGATCAAACACAGATGGCCTGTGTACAACGAACACTCAATTCCTACAGGGTCTTCTCCTCTGACATTTGATAAAAAATGTATTAATAAATTTAACAAGATGCTCAGCTTCACATAGTGGGCAACAAATATGTGGGGTTTTTAGAAAAGTTTCTAACACAGGGATTGACCTTTCAACTTGACTTCAGGGAGGATACCAATGACCCCTAAAACACACACACACACACACACACGCACACGCACACGCACACGCACACAGAGAGAGAGAGAGACATACCACCACCATCATCCATTATATCCCTTTGGGGTGGGTCCCTGGTAACAAATGGGACCCACCTTTGTCTAGGTACCCATGAAAAGCCTTGAACCAAGCCCAAGCCCTGACTCCCGAGGAGCAAGCCAGCCCTTAAATGGCATTCATCGACGTCACAGCCACTTGCAGCAAGAGCTCGTTCCTGGGTACTTAAAATGACACCAGGAAGTTTTATGGGGAGAAAAAACTGGCCAAGTGAAACCCATCGATGGCTATCTTCATAATTTGGAGCCTCTCAGATGGAAAACAATTTTTTTTATCTCCCGCTCCCTGGCAGGGCAGTGGCCCAAGAAGGCTTCCTTCTCCATGACCAGCAGCAAGACAGCTTCCCCTCTCTATCGTGATTAGGGCTCCTGCGACGCTAAGTACTCGCCCCGACACCAGTGCCCCTCTTAGACCTTGTGTGCCCACAAGGCAAGGTCCACACTGCTTTATTTCCTTTTCCAGAAGCTCAGCTGCGGAGACACAGGGGAAATTTTGATTGCATTTTCCGCACCTTCCGGATCATCTCATCCCTAAGAAGGTGCTATGGATTATTTCAACAGTGTCAGATGGGAAATCCATTTTCATGCAAGCAAAAGGCCACAAACACTAGGGCTTGGGGGTGGGGTGGAGGGAGAGGAGACGAGAGAGAAATGAGAATTTCGAGGCTGACATGTCGCAGGCTAAAGAAACATCTTTGCTCTTTTCCTGCCCTAAGAATAAAAACTCCCTGATAGGGCTGCACTCCTCTTCCCTATTAAGGAGATGGGGTTCGGGCTGGAGGAACAACTGTTCCCAATAAACAGGTGGGCAGCCGGGCTTTCCCTTTCTTTTTTCCTTCGGGAGGCATCTTCACTCTTGTTTGTGCCCCTAGAAATCCTCCCAACTACGGATTACAGTTTCTTTGAATTAATAAATCCTCGTGGGGTGAACTGCTGGTTTTAGGGCTCAGCCCCTTATTTAGCTTTGGAAAAGGGCACGTCCCTGCTGATTCATAGTGCTCCTACTGTACTGAGCACATGGGGGAGAGAAGGACGTGAGGAGGCTGTGGACCAGGGCACGAAAGGCTCAAACAATAACACAAAGGCATGGGATGAGTACGTGTGTGTCAATCTCTGCTCTTGTGTGATTAAGCACAGCAGCTTGTGTGAATGTAGTTGGCTATTGCTTTGATTAGAAAGGGCTTTTGGAGCCTGTTTATCCTGTTAGATATTGCTAATATCAAAAGAGACAGGGTGGTAATAATGGGAACCTTTGTGGTCAAACAAATTTGCGTTCAACTGTTGGCGCCCCAACCTACTGGCTGTGTGCCCCGTCGTTTAATCTCTTTGAGCCTCAGTTTCTTCACTTGCAAAATCAGACTAAGAACATGATAGGAGACTGGGCAGGCACCTGTAATCCCAGTGCTTTGGAAGGCCAGGTCAGGAGGATCACTTGAGGCCAGGAGTTTGAGACCAGCCTGGGCAACACAGAAAGACCCTGTCTCTACAAACAAAACAACAACAACAAAATTAAGTTAGCTGGGTATGGTGGCACACACTCATAATCCCAGGTACTTGGGAATTGGAGGCGGGAGGATTGCTTGAGCCTGGGAGTTTGAGGTTGCAGTGAGCTGCTGTGATTACACCACTGTTCTCCATCCTTAGTGACAGAGCAAGACCTTGTCTCAAAAAACAAAAACAAAAAACAACTCACTATAGGAGGTAGACGGCTAATGGAACATGGCAGTGTGGAGAGAGGCTAGGGAGAGGCTGGCTTGGTAGCCAGCAGGAGGCCTCTCAGGGCCACAGTTAACTTGGCAGATTTGTCACAGATTGGTTTTAGCCATGCAGGCTCAGGAATCTGATGTCACACACCATGAGGGTGCCCATTTTTTTCAGGGTTCAATTAACATTAACCTGGCTCACAGAGACTGATGTATAAACCAGAGTGCCCAGTCACTGATTCAAAGCAAGAAATTGAGTCACTCAGAGGACCAGAGGCTCCCTTCCCTAGTCAGGACATTCCAAGTCAATGGGTGAGTATGTGGGAAGCTTAGCTAAGGAACAAGGGAAACTGATTAAATTGATTAAATAAATGGTCTATTATCTGCTTACTCCTTTCATCCATCTCCTGGCATTCTCCTGTTCCTCACACCATAGTTGCACCAAGCAGCTTTTCTGTGAATGTGCCACATTCTCTATTGTGAACATTTGTTGGGTCCCCACCCAATGTTCTTTCCTCTCCTAACAAACTCAACTTTTTCTCCCGGCATCATATGCACACACACCATGAGCTTCAGGGACGCTGATTTCACTACCAGCTCTTGCTCCAGTCTGGACCACAGGTGGCAAAAAAAAAAAAGACCATTACAAATTCCATGCCTCAGGTAAACCACCACAACTCAGGGCAGATATATGACTTCATTTGACCCTGTCAGGGAGGCTCTCAGGAATCTTGCTGGAACTGTGGGGAGAGTGCTCTGTTGCTCTTTCTTCCTTTGACCTGTGCAGCATGTGGATTTTCTTCTGAAACAGCTGCAGCCAATTTGCCTCAGTGAGAAAAGCTGAGGATGGAGCTGACACACAGAGGAAGGCCGAGCCCAGAAAATCATAAAATAGGTCTGAAGTCCTGATCAAGCCATGCCTGAAGGCTGCCTGATTCCTCTGGAAACATGGCATTCAATTTGGGAGTGGGGGTAGGTAGATAGTACTGCCCTTTCAGACATTTTGGAAATGTAAGAGGTTCTTTTGTTTGTTACGGTGACTGGGAATGTTACTGGCCTTTAGTCTACAGTCAGGAATGTTAGACATTCTGCAATGTGTGAACCATCCCCCATGGCAGAGAACTGTCCATAGTCCTGCAAGACTTGTGTATGTCTTACCCAACGTCACTGTTAGTGTGCACACTGCACCAGGAACTGGAAGCAAAGTCTGGTAGACAGAATCATGGCTCCCAGAGACATCCACATTCTCACCTCCACAATCTGTGAGTGTGACTTTCCATGGCGGATGTGACTGAGGATCTTGAGAGGCAGACATTGACCTGGATTGTCGGCTTGGGCCTGATATAATCACAGCACTCCTCAAAGAAGGGGCACAGGGGAAGTCCGAGTCAGAGGAGAAAGTGATGTGGTAGCAGCAACAGAGATTGGATTGAAGTACTTTGAAGATGGAGGAAGGGGCCACAAGCCAAGAAATGCAGGTGGCCACTAGAAATTGAATAAGGTAAGAAAGGGGCCTCTCTCCTCAGAGTCTCCACGAGGGACCAGCCTTGGCGACTAGCACAGAAACTGGATTTGGACTTCTGACTTCTAGAACTGTCTGGGAATAAATCCGTGTTGTTTTAAGCCACTACATTTGTTGTAACTTGTTATAGCAGCCACAGGAAACGAATACGAAGTTATGCCTGAAAGGACTCAGGGCAGCCAGTGCATTTTGTTTTGTTTTTATGGGATATGTGTTTATGGGGATGGTTTCCCATTCATCTTGAGGAGAGTGCGTCCAGTGCTGCTTCCTCCGGAAGGATCAGGCTTCTGGAAGTCTTGCTTCTCCTCCTGTGGGATGGCAGAGGACAGCGGAGCAGCCAACACGCAAAACTACTATTTCCATGTGGCTAACAACTGTGGCGATTTTACAGCATCCTGAGCATTTCACATCCATGAAGTGGGAACTGAGCTCTGTACCAGGCACTTCTGTTTCCTCTTCTCCTCTTCTGGAAAGGGATGCAGGAGTGTCTTTGCAAGATGGGTGTTCTCATGGGTGGGTCATCACTGCCAGAAAGGCAGCTGATCCATATGACTGCTATAATTAACTGAGGCTAGCCCCTGGCTGTGTTTTACATATAGACCCAGAGTGCTTTCTTCACGAATGTAGAGAATGTTTTCCAGGGAAGGTGGGGCTTTACTTTATTCCAAACTTTACCAAGAGTCATTCCCATTCCGTCAGAAAATCACATGAACTATGGCCCAGGCTACTTGGGATCAACCTCCCTATATAGCCTGCGCTTGTCACAGTCATACTTATGGGGATTCTGAGTACAGATGTCGACATCTCACTCCTATGATGTCTTCTGGAGTAGCTGTGCCCAAACATTTACATATTAATATACTCATCATTTTGTTACAAATATGTTCCTTTCCTTCTTCCTGTGACCTCTATGACCTACTTAGGCCCTCATATTGCTTCTTTTTTTTTCACTGTGGAAAATGTGGATGCATGTAGGTCCTATTATGCACTAATTTCATTTCAGGAGATACAAACTATTTGTTAGAGAAAAAGGACTTTACGTCAGATAGGGCTGATAGCTACAGCTCTCAGATCTGGTTGTTGCTATGTGCACCTACTATCTGCTGTGTCTCCCCTGGTGACCCTCCTTGCCTCTAGGACTGGCATAATGAGCCCATACAGTATGTTCTGCCAGTCCCCATTCCCTTACCTATAACAGATGCCATTAGTTCAGTACAGCACTATTTTCCATTGCAATGGGATTTAGTTTCAAATTTCTTCTCATCGGAATGCTAGAAGCAGCTACTGCTCATAGACAGGCATTAGCACAGGAGATCACTTCCCTGGGAATCCAGAACAGACAGATCTCTTTGCCTCAACATCCTTCTCTCCTGCCCCAGGGCCATTGCAGCTCAGCTTGGACCTCTGCTCCTCACCCCCATCCACGAGGCGGGCGACAGGCGCCCCTTCCTTCTCCCGTTCCCACGGCTCCTGCGCTTGCCTCTGTCGTTGCATGCATTTCACAGTTTGGAAAGTGGCTGTTTTTAGTTTTTATTTTTATTTTTTGAGACAGAGTCTTGTTCTGTTACCCAGGCTGGAGTGCAGTGCCATGATCATAGCTCACTGCAGCCTTGACCTCCTTGGTTCAAGTGATCCTCCCAACTCAGCCTCCGGAGTAGCTGGGACTATAAGCGTGCCACCACCACAGCTAGCTAGTTTTTAATTTTTTGTAAAAATGGGCACTATGTTGCCTTGGCTGGTCTCAAGCTCCTGGCCTCAAGTGATTCCCCCACCTTGGCCTCCCAAAGTGCTGAAATTATAGGTAGGAGCCACTGTGCCCGGCTGAAAGTGACTGTTTATTTCTCTCCCCATCCAAATGCAAGCTTTTTGAGCACAGAAGCTGTGATACATTCCTTGAGATTAACTCAGCACCCGGTAGAGAGTCGCAGCTCCGTAAATCTTTGACAAAATCAGGCAGGCAGATGATCTTAACCGACATGTGCCGTCCAGTTCTCTAGTCCCTGTTACCTAGCAAGATGTGCTGATTTCCTTCTGACCTTCTGATGGCCATTTTTCATTGAGATGTGCTCATCTAAAGGAATCAGTCCGTTTGTACTGCTCTAAAGGGCCTGAGAGTGAACACATGTCATTCTTGGTTACCCAGCTGCCAAGCACCCCTCTGGACAGGACAGGTGGGAGAAAAAACACTCCTCCCCTTCTGCAGGTGGAGGAAGTACGTCATTCAGGACTTCAGATCTGGAGGGAGGGAATCTAGGATGCAGGGCCAGTTAGAGACAATTAGCAGCAGCTGTAGTAGGACCTGCATTATAGTGGTGGGCAGATGTGTCCAGGGCCGCAGCACCCAGCAGGACCGAGGTGAGCACATCTGGGGACAGGGGAGCAGGAATGAATGTACAGTGGTGATGATGGCAGCAGCGGCCTATGCAGATGGCTCCTGAGAGGTGTCTTGTATAGCCCGTGTCTAATTGAGATCTGTTTGAGCCTGGTTCCTTAGCTCCTTGAGTTCCCAGATACCTTTCCAATCAATCCCTGCCCTCACTCCCCTCTCCGATTCCTGCTCCTTTCCCTATAGCCCCCTTCATCTCACTAAATCTTCATCCTCACAGCTCCATCCCAGAAAGGAATCTACCTGGCACCCCACCCTGCCCCCAACGCACATCAGATCAGCTTCCACACATCCCATCTTCATAGCTGCACCAGGAGGCTTCCCTCATTTCCCAGCAAGGGAGCAAGGGAAGCTGCCCAGCCTGGTAGACAGGGATTTGCCTATTGGAGTTCCCACCCATGAAATCTAGAGACACTTTTGGAGTAAGACTCATGTTCATTTTTCACATGTACATACGTTTCATTTTTATTGTCCAAACCCATATTTAAAGAGGCATTGTTTTCCAAGTTTAAAAGGGGCCCAGTCAGCCCTCCTAGCCAATGATCCCACATGGCCCGTGAGAAGCAGCTTTGGTTTCTTCTTGCTCTGCCCAAGGGCCCATGTGGCTCATAAAAGAGCAACATTAATCTTTAATGACTCTTTGCTTTGTTACCCTGGGAAGGGCTGCAAACTCCATGAAATCCTCCTGCCACAATAGCAACAGTGACCAGGAATGTGCAGCGAGCACTCGCCCTGCACTAGCTCAGCCTTCCACACATCACGGAGGTGATTTCATTTGCTGTCACAACAATTCCATGTGCTTGGCACAGTCATGCCCTGTCTATCAACAGGGAAATGGAGGCACCAAGGGACTTTCCCAAGGTCACGTAGCTGGCAATGGTAGTCTTGGATGCTAACCCTTGAAGGAAGAAAAAAACAAGGGAAAAGAAGTTGGGAAGAAGGAGGATAATGTTATAGAGTGGCAGAGTAATAAGTCCTGGAAAAAAATCTGGGATTGCCTAACAATCCTGATTTAGAATCTGGAGCAAAGAGGCCATGCAAAAGATTGCATGCCAAAAAAGTTCATCTTAGGATAATAATTTAAAAAATACTGTGGGTTTTTTAATATAATGACTGGGTGACTGAAGAGAACATCTATTGTCTTTCCTCCAAAACAATAGGCAGACTGTCTCTTATGAAAAGGGGACTCTGATAACATTTAAAAAATTCTTTCTAAGGGTCTCACTCTGTCACCCAGGCTGAAGTACAGTGGTGCAATCTCAGTTCTCTGCAACCTCCTCCCCCTGGCCTCAAGGGATCCTCCCTGCTCAGCCTCCCAAGTAGTGGGGACTACAGGCGTGCGCTATCATGCCCAGCTAAGTTTTGTATTTTTTTTTGTAGAGACGGGGTTTGGCCATGTTGCCCAGGTTGGTCTCAAATTCCTGGACTCAAGTGATCCCCCCACCTCTGCCTCCCAAAGTGCTGGAATTACAGGCATGAGCCACCCCACCCAGCTTGCAATAACAATTTAATACAAACACACTATTCTGGAAAAGCACACAAAAGTTTTCGCTGTCCTCCTGGAAGTTCAGAGATTCTGGAGTTGGATTGTGACAGGAGCTGAGGAAGAACCGTATTAATAGAGGATTTGGTTCGGAGGCCTCTTGGGTGGAACTCAGGGTTGCTGAGCTGCAAGCTGCCATGGAACACAATTCTTAGGCTGTGCTCTATTCCACCCTGGGCCTGTGCTTTGGAGGGTTCTGTATCTTAAACATGTACACACAAAAATGCACGTGTCAAATTGGTGCTCAATGCTGGCATAGCCCAGCTTGCAGCCCTAAACATCTGTTCTATTGACTAACACTAGTCAGGCCCCAGAGAAATGTTTCTCCATATCTCTTGCCCTTATTTTCAAAACAAAAAGTGACTGTATCTGAAAGCCGTGGTTTGTGGGTTGTATCACTGCCAAACTGGGATGGACACTGTTTTTGGAGTGTAGGGAGATCTGAGTAGTGGAAGAAGTTAGATGAAAGACAAATCAGTTAGCTTAAGTTCTGATTTTCAGCATGAATGCAATGGATTCTTGTACAATGAAGCACCATTTCCAGTACTGTTGAGCATCTATTTTCGTACTTCTCCTTGGATTCCCACGTGTGGCTCCAGGAGCCCTCTGTGGTGTAGTACTTGCTACTCTTGCACACATTAGTCTTGGATTGTTCTTCAGTATAAACATTGCTCTTCAGTTTGTACATGCTGTCAATTCTCATTATTCGAGGTAGTTATGTTCTTTAAAAAGTCACTGAGAACACTGAATTAGCAAATACTGAACCATTGCTCTTGGGGGAAATACAGGTCTAGGTTCCTGCAAGCCTCTGGTCACATTTTATCAACTAATCAATATATAACCTCACTTTACATATGTTTCTATTTAGACACCTTTTAAAATATATATTATTATATTGTATATTTTAAAACAGGTAGAAGAGAGGAATTTCAATATTCTCACCACAAATAAATGATAAATGTTTGAAGTTCTGGATTTACTATTTAGTCTGATAAGATAATTACACAATGTGTCTGTGCACTGAAACATCATATTGTGCCCCATACATACGTACAATTATGTGTCAATTAAAAATGAAACAGGCCAGGCACAGTGACTCACACTTGTAATTCCATCACTTTAGGAAGCTGAGGTAGGAGGATTGCTCGAGGCCAGGAGCAAGAGACCAGGCTGGGCAACATAGGGATACCCTGTCTCTACAAAAAAAATTAAAAATTAGCCAGGCTTGGTGGTGTGCATCTGTAGTCCCAGCTACTCGGGAGGCTGAGGCAGGAGGATCACTTGAGCCTAGGAGGTCAGGGCTACAGTGAGCCATGATCATATCACAGCGCTTCAGCCTGGGGGACAGAGCAAGATCTTATCTCTAAAAAATAAAATAAAACTTAAAAAAAAAATATATATATATACTATCAATTCATTAACAGTGAGTTGACAGCCAATAGCACCATAACTCACGCCTGAATGAAGCGCATCTAACACTTGTATTTTCTCAGTAAAACACATGAAAGCCTCTTGCACTTAATGACACTAGGTAGCACTTTAGCACTACATTTGGGAGCCATTTCAAACAGTGGAATCACTGAAAAAATACAAAAATTCAAAAATCATGACACTAAATAGACTGAGGAAAGGACACTTTACAGAGTAGAGCCGAAGCAGGAGGTCAGAGCGTCACCTTGTTTGACTTCAGCCTAGGAACGTTCGGTTGGGTCACACCTTTTTCATTGCTCCGCACAATGCCAGCAAATGACTTCCAAAGCACTGGGTACTGATTATGAGGTGGCAAAGAAATTTTAGCAAGGAAGATAATTCATAAATATGGAATCTGTGAATACTGAGTATCAACAGTGTGTGGATCTTGATGCAACTTGTGTGGAATGAAACTAACTTTTTATATTACATTAACTAGTTGGGACTGGAACACTAAAATTGTAAATAGTTTTTTTAAATAAAAAGATATAATCAGATTTCATTGCATTTTCAATAAACACAAGAAAAATTTCATCTTTTTTGAATAATTTGGGTCTAAAATATTCATATTCACTAGTTATAGCATAATTTGGCTTTTACTTTTAATAGACAAATATTTTAGAAGAAATTCAAAAACATTTAGTTTTTTCCATTTCCTTATATTTTTGTGAAAATCTATTAAAATTTTGTGTATTTTAAATATATTTGCTTTTTTTTTAAACTCCAAACTCATGACAGATTATGCTTTCATTAATTGTTTATAACATTACTGTTAACGGAAAACAAATTAAGTGAATATTTTATTACAATAATATAATCAATAATGTTGCTAAAATCAAGGCTAGAAAATTAGTTTTATAGAATAAAGGCTGTGATAACATACGAATTATGTACATCTTTATTTTGTTACTCAGCTGGATTTTGCCAGCTCATCAG
Organism: Cacajao melanocephalus; assembly: GCA_963573385.1. Taxonomy (NCBI): domain Eukaryota; kingdom Metazoa; phylum Chordata; class Mammalia; order Primates; family Pitheciidae; genus Cacajao; species Cacajao melanocephalus. The sequence continues at coordinate 130,912 of CAUYLG010026070.1, read as the reverse complement.
CAGACCAGACATATCTCATAATCATAAAATCAAGGCCAGGCGCAGGGCTCATGCCTGTAATCTTAGTATTTTGGGAGGCCAAGATCAGTGAGTGGATTGCTTGAGCCCTGGGTTTTGAAACCAGCATGGCCAACATAATGAAGTGCCTAGAAATACAAAAATTCGTTGGGCATGGTGGAGTGTGCCTGTAGTCCCAGCTACTTGGGAGACTGAGGAAGGAGAATCGCTTGAGCCTGGGAGGCAGAGGTTGCAGTGAGCGGAGATCATGCCACTGCACTCCAGCCTGGGCAACAGAGCAAGACTGTCTCAAAAAATAATAAATAAATAAATAAATAAATAAAATAATAAAATTCAAATGTCTTTAATAGTTTGATGACTTGCAGTCATATAAAAGTCAGAGCTTATACATATTTAAAATTTTTGTTATTACAAAGATAAATGTATCAAGGTAGAAGATAGAACATGTTTTATTTAACAGTTTTTTTTTTTATTATTGCTGTTGTTGTTGTTGTTTTGAGATGGAGTCTCACTGTGTCACCCAGGCTGGCGTGCAGTGGTGTGATCTCACCTCACTGCGACCTTCTCTTCCCAGGTTCAAGCAATTCTCTAGCCTCAGCCTCCTGAGTAGTTGGAATTAAAGGTGCCCGCCACCACACCCAGCTAATTTTTTGTATTTTTTGTTTGTTTAAGACGGAGGCTCACTCTGTCACCAGGCTGGAGTGCAGTGGTGTGATCTCAGCTCACTGCAACCTCCGCCTCCTGGGTTCAAGCGATTCTCCTGCCTCAGCCTCCCAAGTAGTTGGGACTACTGGCACACGCCACCACGCCCAGCTAATTTTTGTGTTTTTAGTAGAGATCAGGTTTCACCATGTTTGGCCAGGATGGTCTCTCAATCTCTTGACCTCATGATCCGCCTGTCTTGGCCTCCCAAAGTGCTGGGATTATAGGCATGAGCCACTATGCCTGGCCATTTTTTGTATTTTTAGTAGAAATGGGGTTTCACCACATTGGCCAGGCTGGTCTTGAACTCCTGACCTCAAGTGATCCACCCGCCTTGACCTTCCAAAGTGCTGGGACTACAGGTGTGAGCCACCACTCCTGGCTCCTTAAGTTTATTGGCTTGATGTGTTACCTCTTGATGTTTAGACACGTGGCATGTGGAGCTCCACTCATGCCCTTGCTCTGGGGCCCATCCACATCTTGGTGGACCTGCCTCTGTGAAGATTGAGGGTATAGGCAGTATTCTGGGGGTCTGTATCCCAGAAAAGCAGCAGCCCAGCCTAGCAGATATTCTGATATTCTGATTAGGTCTAGCCCCAAATTGCAGAAGAACAGACGGCCACAGCATCTAGTCAGTTAGAAATTCTCCAATAATAGCGCTAAACATTGTCATAGCATTGGAAAAGGCCACTGTAGCAGGCTGGTGGCTAGACGTGGGGAAATTCAGGAAATGCGCGGTGGCTGTGACGACCACTGCAGGGAGAGAATCCTTGAGAGCTGATGGGCTCAGGGGGCTGCTTGTTCTGATGAACAGAACATGAAATCAACTCATTTTGCTGTCCTATTCTGGAGAAATACAGTGGGCCTCTGCAATGGGACTTGTCCAGGTCCCGGGCACCATCCGAGCATGGAGAGTTCCAGGCAATAGAAGGTGGGTCTGTCTTGAGGCCTCCACCTCTGACTACCTCCAAACCAAAGCTTCTCTAGAGCATATTTATAGAAAGCTAAAGATAAAAGGTGGAGCCCACTCTCTCAGGTTAATGACATCACCTCCAAGTACCAAAGTTGGGTCCTTCAATCAGATTTAAGATTTATTTTTGGCCAAGCGCAGTGGCTTATGGCCGTAATCCCACCACTGTGGGAGGCCGAGGCTGGCAGATCACTTGAGGCCAGGAGTTCAAGACCAGCCTGGCCAACATGGTGAAATCCTGTCTCTACTAAAAATACAAAAATTAGCTGTGTGTGGTGGCACACGCCTGTGGTCCCAGCCACTTGGAGGCTGAGGCAGGAGAATGTCTTGAGTCCAGGAGGTGGAGGTTGCGGTGAGCTGAGGTCATGCTACTGTACTCCAGCCTGAGATACAGAGCAAGATTCAGTCTCAAAAAACAAACGAGGATTTCTTTATGATCATTTATAATTGTTCAGCATATGCAAAGCCTCAGGGAACTCAAAAACGATCTGGGTTCTACTTCCGGCTTCTAGTTTCTATACTAACTGCGGGACCTTGGACAATTCCTTTCACCTTTGCAGGCCTCTGTTTCCTCATCTTGAAAACAAAAGCACGGTCTTAGATCATTTGTAAGGTCCCTCTTGCTGTGCAACTCTACGGTTTCTCTGCCAGAGGGATTCCTTCTGTGTGCTTTGGACTACGTCCAGTATCAGGATTACTTACTCCAAAAGGCAGTTGTTCCTTTGTTTGCTGGCCTCTGGGGAAACCCAGACATTTTATGATGTCCCTGCTCTGGGGGTGGCAGGGAGTGCCTGGCGGCTGGTGCCCTCTGCCTCCAGCCCGTGTCATTGGCATTGGCCCAGCCTCTTTGGCGGAGGTCATCCCACCTTTGTTATGTGGTCAGACATACTACCTTCAGGGAAGTAGTCACAAGACAATACTCCCTTTGATAGAGAGAAATCCTTCAGCTATGGTCGGCAGCCCCTGAGCTTTATCATGGGATTCATTTGGTAGCTTTAAATCATGGCTTACTTTCATTAACATAGTAAATAAATATTTAATGAGGAACAATAATATCTACCTCATCATATTGTTATGGAGAGTAAACTTGTTCATATACAACTTTGAACAGTGCCTGACACGTAATAAATTCCAATAAATGTTCTCTATGGAGGGTGACTGCATGCGACTGCATTCTAGCACAGGCTAGGTGCCAGAACGCCACAGGAGCAAGACCAGCTCCTGGAGGAGCTCAGAGAGGTGAGATGGATGTGCCCACAACAAGAGCATGCTAGGAGAAGAAATACAACACAGGAAGAATCCAAAGCCATGGGAGTACAGGTGAGGGAGATCCTGATTCTTCGAGGAGGGAGAAAACAACGGAGGGTGAGGGGGACATCTGTCACTACCCCATACCCAGCCTCACAGCCCTGCCTTCTTCACATAGAATCCATCTTTCTGTGGGGGATCTATTCCATGGAGTCAGGTAGGACTGATCCCAGAGGAGGGGAGGTAGCCCAAGCTTGGCCAACAGGCTATTCTATCTTCCTGCTGGCGATCATTGGCTGAGGGCTGAGGGATGCTCATGGGGCACACAGGGGCGATCCGAGAGCTCCTGGGGACTTTCACCAAACCTGTTAGAGAAAGGTTCACTCTCTCTTTTTCTGAGATCGTGAGATTTAAGGATAACACAGGTCTGGAGCTCCCAGTGTGACTGTCTTTAACTTTAGGTGGAGGAAAACGAACTTTAAGTCAGAGGAAAAACTGGAGAAAGAGAGAGGGAGAGAGAGGCCATGACACTCTGAACCTCTGGGTCCCCTCGTGCCTGAAGCTACAGCCACTCCCAGTTACATGAATCAATAAAGTACCCCTTTGCCCAAGTTAAACTGTGTGAGATTTCTGGCATTTGCAACCGTCGGCCTTGGCTAATACAGAAAGTTGTATTTTTTTAAACACAGAAAGTTTTAAAGAAGAGAGGACATGTGAGCTAGAGTTTAAAGAACATGCTCACCAGCCAAACAAACAAATTATATATTGATCTTTGGGATTCAGGAACAAATCATACTTCCCAGGATTTCTCAAAACTCATAAATTGTTCTGTATTTTTATAATACTATTACTCTTGGTGCAGTGGCTCACACCTGTCATTCCAGCACTTTGGGAGGAGTTCAAGACCAGCCCGGGCAACATAGTGAGACCTTGTCTCTACTAAAAGTCAAAGAATTAGCCAAGTGTAGTGATGTGCACCTGTAGTCCCAGCTACTCAGGAGACGGAGGTAGGAGGATGGCTTGAGCCCAGGAGATCCGGGCTACAGCGAGCTATGATTTCACCACCGTGATTTCTTCAGCCTGGGAGATAGTGCAAGATTCTGTCTCAAAAACAACAAGAACAACAACAACAACCCAACAATTCACGTGTTTTTAAATGATAGCGGAGTGACCATAATAAGAAATAATGAGGCTGGGGGTGGTGGCTCACACCTGTAATCCCAGCACTTTGGGAGGCTAAGGCGGGTGGATCACCTGAGGTCAGGAGTTCGAGACCAGTCTGGTCAACATGGTGAAACCCCGTCTCTACTAAAAATACAAAAATTATCCAGCTGTAGTGGCGCACGTCTGTAATCCCAGCTACTTGAGAGGCCAAGGCAGGAGAATTGCTTGAACCTGGGAGGTGGAAGTTGCAGTGAACCAAGATCGCGCCACTGCATTCCAGCCTGGGCAACAAGAGTAAAACGGTCTCAAAAAAAAAAAAGAAAGAAACAATGAATTATGTTCCTGTGGCAGGATTATCATAAATGTTTCAAAAGCTTTCTGTTTAAAAAAAAGTATAATAAATGCATAATTTATTATTGTTATGAGAAAATGTATGATGCTTATAGATTATTTAAATAACATAAAAATAATCTCTATGATAAAGATATTTGGTAACAGAAAACACTAGAAGAGAAGATTAACATCAAATAAACACCAGGTAACAGTCATTAAAAGTTTAAAGATAGTTTCACAAATAAAACATTATTGTCAAAAGGAAACGTTTAAACACAGCATGAATTGCCCTACACAATAATCCTGATTTTTTTTTCATGTGAAAAACTGTAGAGGGAGAAAAACGCCTTTCGTTTTGTGTTGACACAGGTTGAATTAAGAGTGCATGTCTGAGAGCATCTTCAAGCTGGGCATTAGGGTACATGTTGCTTCCTCTAAGCTGGTTTCCTGTTTAACGATCAAACTGTTGTCTCCTTGCCCTGATTTTGGTTTTGCCCTGGAATTGATACAGGCGTTGCTCGTTCAGACTTTAGGAGTTCCTGATTTCATATCTGAGTGTCCTATGCCCACCTTATCTTCTCTTTAGGTTTCTTCCCTGCTGGGGTTGAGCTGGACACCCCGTGGGTTCAGCAAGACCCGTCCACTCCAGCTCATGGGAAGGCCAGCATCTCTCAGCCCCACCAGGCCCCGGGGGTCTCTGGTGTCAGGAGCTAGCATGTCTGGGCTCCGCTCTGCCCCCTGCAAGATTTAGGAGATGTGTCGGGAGCTATTCCTCCGAGCTGCGTAGTACACACCAGTCCCATGGAGGGTAGAACCTTAGGCTTTGCATCATGGCTGAAAATCAGTTTGTAGTCCTGGAGCCTTCACTGTGGTCAGAATCAGCCGAGTTGTTCACTTCCTCCAGTTTACCTATATCTCCCCAGTAGGCATTTCTACTGCTTTACAGTCAGAGAAGGAAATGGATAAATAATTCTTTGTGCTTGGCTTCCCTCAGCGTTGTGGGTGTTTGCGAGAACTGTCAGGATTTCGTTGGTTCTTCCCTGCAGCTTCCAGGGCCGTGGGGACCAGGTGAGGAGCCAGGTCCTGTTAGGCCTCTCCACTCTGCTCCAGAATCTTGCTTATTTTCATGGTTAACAATTTTCAAAGTTTATTGCTTCTTTCCTTATTTGATTTCTGTTAGTGAATTTCTCTTGTTTATTTTTACTTTTTTTTTTTAAAGATAGAGTCTCGCTCTGTCACCTAGGCTGGTGTGCAGTGGCGTAATCTCTGCCTCTCAGGTTCAAGCAATTCTTCTGCCTCAGCCTCCCAGGTAGCTGGGATTACAGGCACCCACCACCACGCCTGGCTAATTTTTGTATTTTCGGTAGAGACAGGATTCCACCATGTTGGCAGGCTGGTCTCAAACTCCTTGTTTCAAGTGATTCACCTGCCTTGGCCTCCCAAAGTTCTGGGGTTACAGTCATGAGCCACTGCACCCAGCCTTGTTTATTTTTACTTCGTTTGGCTATTTTTGAGGTATTGGCAGAGCAAAACTCTGTATCAGTCCATTTGCACACTGCTATAAAGAACTACCTGAAACTGGGTAATTTATTTTAAAAAGAGGTTTAATTGACTCACAGTTCCACAGCCTATATAGGAGGCATGGTTGGGGAAGCCTCTGGAATCTTACAAGCATGCCGAAGGTAAAGGAGAAACAAGCACGTCTTCACATGGCTGCAGGAGAGAGAGAGAGACAGCAAAGAGGGAGATGCTACACACTTTCAAAAACCAGATCTGCGAGAACGCTATCATGAGACAGGACTTGGGGGATGGTGCTAAACCATTAGAAATCACCCCCATGATCCAGTCACCTCTACGAGGCCCCACTTCCGACATTGGAAATTATATTTTAACACGAGATTTGGGATCGAATTCTATGAGAAAATTTCAAACTGCTGCTTAGTCAAGAAGTCCTTTATTTATTGTATGTTAGCTGGTTACCCCACTAGAATGTAAATTTCACACGTGCAGGGGTCTTGTTGGTTTGTTTTATCCCTGTGTGTCTGGATGCTTAAACAGTAATTGGCACATTATAGGCCCTCAATAAGTATGTGAAGGACGGACGGATGGATGGATGGATGGATGGATGAAGAAGCAAAGAAATTGATGAGGAGGCTTTTCCCATAGTTCAGGCAGAGGCAGTGTGGGCCTGGGCAGTGGGGAAGCAGTGGAGAGGAGGGGGTGGCTTTGAGGCACGTTGGAAGTTGGAGTAGAATGGAGAGAGCTTGCTAACTCAGGTAGACGGAGAAACAGTGAGTAAGAAGGAAAGCCAATCTCTTAAGATAACTGAAGACTCTGGGGTTTGTAGCTTGATGAGCAGGTGTTGTGGTTAGGTTCTTCATTGAGAATGGAAACACCAAAGGGGCCTATCACACTGGTTTAATTTGGACTTGCTGACTTTGATATTATTTGGCTGCTTTAAACACAAGGCTGATGTTCAGAAGAGAACAGAGCTGGGCAGTTTGGGGAGGCATCAGCAAAGGCAGAGGTTGAAGCAATGGAATTAGAAGAGCAGAGAAGAAAAGAGAATGGGGCTGAAAAGTGAGGCACTGATCCATATTTAAAGTTGGGGAGGGGTTACAGGCAAAGAAGTCTGGTTCCATGAGGCTCCAGGCCCCAGAGAATTTTTTTTAGAAATAAATTTTTAAAAGATATGCAGATATATAATATTGCATTTGTGCCCAATGTAACTTCTGTTCCACCCTCTTCCCCATCCTGCCCTTACCCTCATTACTCCCCTATCAAATGTTTATATGCAAAGTTGCAAAGAGAAAATGCAGATTTATATAATCTCAAAGAGTGTAAAGACAACTGCCCTTAGCAATGGGAATGATTTACTTCTCTTTTCATTCACTGAAGTGCATGGGATGAGTCATATAAAGCTCTGAAAATTCAGCAGAAACTAGGCATTTTAGTACCTCAGCAGTGGAGCCAAGGAGGATAGGATGGACAAACACCAGCAGGAAATGCTGAGTGTCACACAGCAGGACAAGGGAAGAGCGGAAGAGTCTGGGAAGGGCTACCCTCCGTGATGACACAGGGTCTGGAAACAATGACATCAACATCAATCATGAGATTTGAGATTGTATTGGCTCTCTTCTTGGTTAGGAGGGGAGATCGCGGGCTGGGGAAACATTCCATGGTCTCCCATTGTACCCCTCTCCTTACCTGCACCCCGTCTATCCAACATCCTTGGACTTACTGGGGGCTGGGGTGGTGATTTCATTCAGAATCTCCAAGTTGATTCTCTAAGGGTGCACTGACCGCCACAATCCCTGGGCATTGTTACAGGAATTAATTAAGGGCCAGCTTCAGTGGCCCACGCCTGCAGTTCAATGCTGTGGGAGGCTGAGGTGGAGGACTGCTTGAGGCCAGGAGTTTGATTCTAGCCTGAACAACAGAGTAAGACCCTGTCTCTACAAATTTTTTTTTTTTAGATGGAGTCTCAATTCTCCTGCCTCAGCCTCCCGAGTAGCTGGGACTACAGGTATGTGTCACCACACCCAGCTAATTTTTGTATTTTTAGTAGAGACAGGGTTTCACCATGTTGGCCAGGATGGTCTGGATCTCCTGACCTCGTGATCCACCCACTCTCGCCTCCCAAAGTGCTGAGATTATAGGCATGAGCCACCATGCCCAGCCAAAAAATTTTTTAAAAATTAGCTGAGTGTGGTGGTGCATGCAAATAATCTCAGTCATTCAGGAGGCTGAGGCAGGAAGGAACTCCTTGAGCCTAGGAGTTCAAGGTTGCAGTGAGCCATGATTGCACCACTGTACTCTAGCCTAGATGACAGAGTGAGCTCCTATCTCAAAACAAGAAAAAAAAGAAAGAACACTGGAGAATTTAGGTTGAAGTGCAGTTGCCTTGGATTCCAAGGGACTTCGGTTACTGAATTGCCACATGCAGGTCTGAGCCAGAAAAGAATGCCTCCCTCAGACAGATAGGAGTTTGTGTTTTTACAAATTTCCATCCTTCTTTAGTCAACTAGTTGAGACTTCAGAATAAGGTTTACTGCCAATTGCCACAAAAATAAAATGATAATTGCTAATAGCATGAATGGATAATTACTGCTAAATTAATACTAATTTTTTTTTTTGAGATGGAGTCTCTCTCTGTTACCCAGGCTGGAGTACAGTGGCATGATCTCAGCCCACTGCAACCTCTGCCTCCCAGGTTCAAGTGATCCTCTTGCCTCAGCCCCCGCTAGTAGCTGGGATTACAGGCATGCGCCACCACGCCTGGCTAATTTTTTATATTTTTAGTAGAGATGGGTTTTCACCATGTTAGCTAGGCTGGTCTCGAACTCCCAACCTCAGGTGATCCACCTGCCTCAGCCTCCCAAAGTGCAGGGATTACAGGCGTGAGCCACCTTGCCTGGCCAATGTTTTATAATCTCTGGGCAACAAGAGCAAAATTCTGTCTCAAACAAAACAAAACAAAACAAAACAAAACAAAAACAAGTAAATAAATTGCCCAGTGTCATAGAGCTATGAAATAGAATAACTGAATCAAATGTTGTCGAGGCCTGCACTAACCACACTATTACAAATGATAAGCTTTTTTCTAAGCTTCCCTAATCTCCCTGTACAGGGAATTACCATTGCTTTTCTTTTTCCACATGAACATCTCTTATCATTTTCTAATAGACTATATATTTTACTTATTTATTACATTTATTCTTTTTTTATCCCTGAAATAACTGAGCTTCAAATTATGTTTATTCTTTACTGCACTCTTCCCCATCTAGAATGTAAACTTCAAGTGGACAGATTTTGTGGTGGGCATGGTGATATACACCCAAAATCTCTGCTACTCAGGAGGCTGATGGATGAGGGTCCCTTGAGCCCCAGGAATTCGAGATCAGCCTGGGCAATATAGTGTCTTTTTAAAAAAGACAGAACTTTAATCTATTTTATTCATGTATATATTCTTAGATGCTGAGATACAGGCCTGGCACATGCCAGACATTCATTTAAATAAATATTTGTTGAATGAATGCTTCATATCAAAATCAGTGATCTGAACTACTACAATGACCTGCCTCCTAGTATATAATAAATATGAATGTTTTTCAAAGGTAGCCCCAGGATAACCAGTGAGCACGGGTCAGGCCTCTGGTGACAGTTGCCTGTGGGTCCATGAAGATGACGTGGGTTGTGAGAAGGAGCAGGTTCTGGGCTTTTTCATCCCTTCCTCCAGACCAGCCCATCCCACCCTGGTTCTTTCACCTGCCTCTTTTTGCTGCAGGGAGCTGCCCAAGGGGTCCTTGACTATACCTCTGATGATGATAGTGATGAGCGATGGGGGCTCTGAGGGAGTGTGTGCAGTCGTATCACACCCCAGGATGCAAAGAGTTCAAAGGAGTGAAGAGCTGTCCCGGAGAGGTGACCCTGAGAGACATCATTATTGAGAGAAAAGGAAAGAAGGAAAGAAAGAAAGAGATGCTGTGAGAACTCACTCGCTCATTCGCCTGGACGCCAGCCCTGGGGCTCCAGTGGACCCTCTGGGCTCTTCAGGTGTGCAGCCTCCGAGCCCGCAATGCCTGCTTTCCCAGCCTCGGAGGGTGGGTAGGATACATGGCTCAGCCCATCAGACACACCCAGCGGACGTTGACATGAAGAAGCAGGGCTACGGAGAAGCCATCTTGGTGGTTATTGTGGTTATGGTGGCAGCAGCATGGCCAAGTCCAGGAGTATCAGAGCTGCAACAGGAGCTGTGTTGACAACACCTTATGTGGCACTGGACAAACTCTCAGGAGTGATTTGACCTGGGGAGCCTCCCCAGTTCCTGCCCCATCTCTCCTTGATTTTCTGGCATTCTTGATGATTTTATGAGCTCCCCATATCTTCGTTATAACTTTATCTTGCGCTTATAGAAGCAATATACAGTTTCTGTTGCCTGCCATTGAGCACCCTGACCGCTGTCGGGCTGTGCTCTGTGATGCTTTATGGCAGTAAGCACAGCAGGGTGGGGGCATGCAGGGACCACTAGAAAAGCAGTGGCCTCACAGATGCCTTCCTAACCTCCTAAACCTATGTACCCTACCTTAATGTGAGCAAGTTGGCATTCTTTGCATCTCACAATTTGAAGTCATTCATCTTTGTGCTTTTTGCCATGTCTGCTCTCTTTGGAGAAGATGTCTATTTTTGAAGGTCCTGGGCATTTGGGAATCCTGCACACGATGTGAGTGAGTTGGGTTGGCATTGTCACCGCTTAGAGACACAGTTTAGATGAGAAGCTTTCAACCTGTGCATTCATGCCTCAGGGTTCCTTTGGGAGCTATTTTTCTAGCTGCATTTCCAGGAATTTTAATAGAATCACGTAACGACAAGCACGGAAGCTGTACTCAGGAGACCAGGTGAAGGAAGAGCATCCCAGCCTATTCCCAGCATCTCAGCTCCACCTTAGCAGGAAGCACACGGCCTCTAAGACAGAAAAGCAAAGCCCCAGACCAAGATGAGCTCCTTCCCTCACCCCTGCTTCTGTTTACCTCAGTTTTCCATCCCAATCAGGTGTTTTAGTTTAGCACAGAGATGGGCACATAATAAATATCATCTTTAAAAGCAGTTTAGGCTGGGCAGAGTGGCTCATGCCTCTAATCCCAGCATTTTAGGAGGCTGAGGTGGGGGGATCACTTGAATCCAGGAGTTTGAGACCAGTCTGGGCAACATAGGGAGATGCCATCTCTACAAAAAAGTGAAAAAAATTATCTGGGCATGGTGGTGCATGCCTGTAGTCCCAGCTACTCAGGAGGCTGAGGCAGCAGAATCATTGGAGCCCAGGAATTCAAGGATACTGAGCCATGATCACACTACTGCACTCCAGGCTGGGCCACAAAGCAAGATCCTGGTTTTTTTTTGTTTTTTTGCAATTGAGTGCTAAACCATTGGATGGATGCTGGAGGCTACCTCAGAAGGGGAGAAAACACCCCCTTTTCAGGGCCCCAGAGAGCTGCTAGAGATGGGTGATATAGCCCTGGAAACTTAGTCCTGGAGGGTGGGGTCAGCAAGTGTTTATCAGGTGGTCACCAAATAAAAGGAGTGTCCACAACATGAAAATGCAAGGTCCTCCCTCTTTTACCACTGAGGGGGCCTTGATGTGGGACGTGTCTGTGGCAGTCTTGGCCGTCCTCTAAGGAGAAGCCTGAGGACCAGGCTCTTTCACAGCCGACTTTGCCTGTGACTTCAAACAAGGCTTTAAGGTCCTTCTGTACTTGTTAGCCTTGGTTAGGATGTGTCCTAAGTAACTGGCTAAGTTCCAATGTGGCAGGGCCCATGCTAGGATCTTTCATATACACCATGTTATTTAATCCAAGATCCCTACGGGGTAAGCAGCAATATCCCCATCTTGCAGATTAGGCAAGTGATGTGAAGAGAGGCTACCTAACTTCCAAGTTCACACAGCTGTAAGTGGCAGAGCTGGGATTTAAACCTGTTTCCAGGCCAGGCATGGTGGCTCACACCTGTAATCCCAGCAGTTTGGGAGACCAAGGAGGGTGGATCACCTGAGGTCAGGAGTTTGAGACGAGCTTGGCGAACGTGGTGGAACCCCATCTCTACTAAAAATACAAAAATTAGCTGGGCATAGTGGTGGGCGCCTGTAGTCCCAGCTACTTGGGAGGCTGAAGCAGGAGAATCCCTTGAACTGAGGAGGCAGAAGTTGCAGTAAGCTGAGATGGCACTACTGCACTCCAGCCTGGGTGTCGCAGCGAGACTCTATCTCAAATAAATAAATAAATAAACAAACCAGTGTCCACTATGAACTTTTTAACCAAAGGACATGATGGATAATAAGAATTAACTGATAAATAGGAAAAGTTCAGGTCTTCAACATCTTATTCCAGGACCACAGTAATGGCATTCTATTTGAGCCCCTTGAGGAAGTATTCCCTTAATCACCAGATCAGTCCAGACAACCTCTCTTTGATTGTATAGCCCCTGGAGAATACAGCTACCTTATTTTTCCCTTGTTATTCTGAGATTGTTCAAGATCAGTCTCCTTAGAGACAGACTCTAAGATGGGTTGAAGTATTTCTGCCTGTGGCCCTATGTGTGAGTGGGCTCAGTGATTTGCTTCGAAGCAGGAGAGGTGATAGGACTATTATCTTCTAAGCAATGGAGGTGATTATGTTACATAAGATTGCAATTTCTGTCTTGTTAGCAGATGCTCTTTGTTGCCTTCTAAGCTTTGATGAAGCAAGTAGCTGTGTTGAGGAGGTTCACATGGCAAAGGACTGAGAGAAGCTTCTGGCCAAAGCTAGCAAGTGGCTGAATCTCATGAACAACAATGTGAGCTTAGAAGCAGCTCCTTCCCCAGTGAGGATCAGATGAAGCCCAGTCCTGGCCAACACCTTAAGTGTAGCCTGAAGCCGTGGACCCAGCTACACCACACTGGCTCTTACAGAAACTTTGAGAACATAAATACATGTTGTTTCAAGCTGCTAAGTTTCTGGTGATTTGGGATTGCAACGGGTGATTAACATGCTCCTTTACGCCATTGTGAGTTCCTGAGAGGCAGGGCTGTGTTGCAGTGTTTATTCATATCTGAGGGCTTGGGGCCCAGCACGGGAGCTCTGTAAGGTCTGTGCCCCCATTGAAACTGGTCTCTATTTCCCCTCCAATATATCCTCCGTATTGCCTCAGAGATATCTTTTTAAAATGCTAATTTAGTTGTATCACCCTCTGCCTAAAACTCCTCAGCGGCTGCCTATCATTTTTAATGAAAATCCAAGCTAATTAGATAGTAATTAAGGAACTTCACCACACGTCCCCAAACTGTTATTCCAGGCTCTTCTCCCCTCCCTGTAGCCCCCCACCCACTGCCACCATATTCGCTGGTCACATGGATTCGCCCCTCCTCAAACCTGCTCTTCCATGGGTCAAGGCACTTTCGTGTGCTGTGCCCATGCCTAGAAGACTTTTTTCTTTTCCTGGTGAACTCCTATTTACCCTTTACAGTCCACCAAAAGATCACCCTTTCCTGAAGCGTTCCCATCTCCTCCCCTAGCCCAAGGTCAGCCCTACCACACTGTTCTCACTTGGTAATTAGAGTGCTATTACACCATGTATCACATAAAAATAAAAATAATTATACCTATTTTAACCCTTGGTTCCCCTTCTAGTCTGTGAATTCTCTAAAGACAAGTACAACCCTCTTCATATCCTTCTCTTTCCTCTCCTCCTGCCTAGAAAACCCAGTTATGGTTTAAAGAGTAAATGAATGGCATCAATGATACCCAAAGCTGAAATGCAATGCTCATGGGTTACACAACAGCGAGGCAGGCTATGTTAATGGGTACCAGCAGAAGCTCTGTAGACACCGGAAGCACGGACTAAGCGTGGTTTGCAAGCAGTATAGGTACCATCTCTTGTTGCTGGTGCCGTCCCTTTGTTGTAAGGGAAGCGAGAAATGGGAGGCATGAGAAACTTTCCTTTTCTACCAAAGACGGTGTCGATTTTGTGTTAGAACATTATATAGTGATCTTTTCTGAGGCTGTTTTTACATACCGAGCATGTAAACTTAACATTTTCTTTTCATTCCTAAAATCTTTTTTTTTTTAAATGGAGTCTCACTCTGTTGCCCAGGCTGGAGTGCAGTGGCATGATCTCAGCTTACTGCAACCTCCGCCTCCCAGGTTCAAGCGATTCTCCTGCCTCAGCCTTCCGAGTAGCTGGGACTACAGGCGCCCACCACCACACCTAGCTAATTTTTGTATTATTAGTAGAGACGGGGTTTCACCATATTGGCCAGGCTGGTCTCGAACTCCTGATCTTGTGATCTGCCCACCTCAGCCTCCTGACGTGCTGGGATTACAGGCAAGAGCCACTGCGCCTGGCCTCATTCCTAAATCTTAAATGATGGATCAAGATTGACTCAAAGAACTTCTCTGGCTCTCCTAAACTTCCTAATGGAGGCTATTCAAACACAAGACCCACTGTATCAAAACCTCAGAGAAAACATTTTGTGAATTTCCTATAACTTGCACATTTTCAATTCTCTGTCTCACCAATTATTTTTGTCCTAAGCGTCCACAGATATCACACAAATCCAGTTATCCAGAGAAGGGTGAGGCCACTCCTCATCCTTCACTCTTTAGGATTTAAAGCAAAGGCAGCCTTTTCAGTGTGTAGAAGGGGATCCCTGGAGAAGAGGTTTAGTGCAAAGCCATATAGAGTCAGTATCTTAAACTGACAGCAAATGACTTGGTTTCAATTAAAACAAAGTGTCAACACCACGTTCCTTTTCTTTTCTTTCTTTCTCTGTCTCTTTCTTTCTTTTTCTCTTTCTTTCCCTCCCTCCCTTCCTTCTTTCCTTCCTTCCTTCCTTCTTTCCTTCCTTCCTTCCTTCTTTCTTTTCTTTTCTTTTCTTTCTTTCATTATAGGGTCTCACTCTGTTACCCAGACTAGAGTATAATGGTGCAATCATGGCTCATTGCAGCCTCAGCTTCTGGGCTCAAGAGATCCTCCTGCCTCAGCCTCCCAAATAACTAGTACTACAGATGTGTACCATCATGCCTGTCTAATTCTTAAATTTTTGTAGAGTCAGGGTCTTGCTATGTTGCCCAGGCTGGCCTTGAACTCCTGGCCTCAAGCAAACCTACTAATTTGACCTCCCAAGGTGCTGATCCACTGCACCTGGGCTTGACACCACATTTCAACATGAGTGTTTGTTAGCTAAGTCACATTTAGATAGGAAAAGCAGGATTGCATTTTTTCAGTCCATCTCTTATCAGTTCACGGTTGTTTACAGACAATGAAAAAAATGTGTCTGTACATTTTCGATGCTGAGTAAATTCATTGATTTATACCACTGGCTCAGATCATGGCTATTCTATGGATGTTGAATCTCCATGCATAAGTTATTAATAGATTTGCAACAGAGCCAACCCAATCTGTTGTCTAGATGGCTGGAAAAGTCAGTTTGAAACTACATAATTATTTCAGTGGCCCCAGGTAAATGGAGTATACCTATAAGTACCTTATGCTTTGCTGCAGAAATCATCCCAATCAGCTTGTTTTGCTCTTTCCAGTACCACCACAAAGCAGCTTCTGGATTTAGGCCAGGCAGAAAAAACTTCTGCTGTTGCTCTTGCCTAGGTTGGGGACAATGACCATTCAATAAATATGATCAAATACCTTCCCTACACCAGACATTGCAGATGCAAATGGGAATAAGTCCTCGAAGAAGAGGAGACAAAAGGTAGCACATTACAAAAGAGCATGGAGGGAGGGAAGGGTTTAGTAAGTATTTGATGAATGAATGAATACCTGAAGAACAAGCTATTATAATAGAGAAGTATACCCAGGAAGCCATCAAACTAGGGCTAAAGCTCAGATTATAGGGAATGTAAAAATGGACCTTCTCTTTTCCATATCAACCTAGAATCATAACATTTGCTGTTTTTATTTTACTCTTCCAGACTGTGTGCCTTATGAGTAGTGGCAGAAGGTAGCAACAATGTGTTTGTGTATGTATATGTTTAAATAAATCAGCCTGTCTTTAAAAAACAGTATTTTTAATGACTAAGGCATTAGTCATGAGTATATATATGTAAGACAAGGTATTAGATGGCTAGGGGAGTTGGGGGTTGTTCATAGAAAAGCCATAGCTGCTCTCTGCCTTCAAGGACCTTATGGGAAAGGGCATGAAAAGCTCACTAACAGTTCAAGGCAGAAGGAGTGATGCTGAGTGAAGGGTGCTGAGGCAGAGTCTCCAGGTGAGAGGAGGAGGTCATTGCATGCTGGGCCATCAGAGGAGGATTCCTAAGAGGAGGACATTACAGGATAGATGGGACAGCTGGAACGATTGCGAATGGGAAAAGAAGTACACGAGAAGAGAGTGAGCAAAGATGGAGAGGTTGGCCAGGCACGGTGGCTCATGCCTGTAATCCCAGCAGTTTAGGAGGCTGAGGTGGGTGGATCACCTGAGGTAAAGAGTTCAAGACCAGGATGGCCAACATGGCAAAACCCCGTCTCTACTAAAAATACAAAAAAAAAAAACAAAAAAAAAAACGCAGAAGTCAAGATCCGTGATGAAGGCAGAGTGGCCAGAAAGGAGGATCTGGAAGGTGAGAGGTGGGCAGTCAAGTTGGAGATGAAGATTGGGCAAAGCTGTACAGGCTCTTGAATGCCAACCCAAGCATGCTTGTGCTCTCCTAAGGGAGTGGAAAGGCAGTAAATGGTGGATAAAGATAAACAAAGGTTTTTGGAGAAGGAAAGAGTATCAGGAATTTGCCTGCATATCTCCTGGGCCATACAAAAGGGAGGATGGTGAGTCCTAAGTCTCAAGCCTGAATCGTGCTAGAGTGGGAAAGGAGAATTAATAAGATAATAATGATAGCATGTGGAAATACACAATTGAGTTGCCCAGGCAGGTGACCAGACCATTCCAAATGAAAGGACCAGTGCTCTGACATCTCAGCCTCTCTTGGGTTTCTTTGGCTTGAGTTGGTCCCCTGGAGTCCAAGTTAATGGGGAAAACCAAGGAGTCATGGTTATCAGGAAGCCTCTACCAAGTCCAGGAACCTCTGGGAAGCCAACCTGTAACTCTTCAGCAACTAGCCTTTTTGGTCGGACCTTCTAAACTTCAAAATTCACCCCTTTCTAAAGTGTCTGGTTGACTGTCCCACTGGAGGGTGAGTGCAGACCATATAATAAATTGTTTGCTTCTCCAAATTGTTAAGGGCCTAGCAAGTCAGCCTTGAAGATGGGTTAAGGCATTTTTTTAATTGCAAAAAAGCCATACTCAGCGTGAGTGAATGCAAGTTTGTTTCAAAATCCTTAAAATCTCACGAAATCTAAGGGCAGACACATATCCCTGCCAGGCCTCACGGGAATAAGATCTGGAAAGCCACCACAAGTGTGGCGACTCCCTGCCCTTCTCTGTAGCTTGTATCAGGCACTATGGTTTCTCGTGACTCAACACATCTGTTCCGTAGTCCCCTCTCTATGCATCCTTTGCTCTTTCCTGGTTTCTCCCTATAGCTCTCACACATGACCTCTCAGGCCTCAAGTTTGCTTCATGATCTTTTTGTTCAGTTCCTGTAAGGAAAGTTCCAGAGTCCCATGAGAGGAATTCAACTGGCCACCTTGTATTTTCATACCAGGTCATTAGCCAGCTTGTGGATTAGCAGTCTTTGGGACTCTTGTCCACCCTGGTCTAATTAGCTAAGTGCTCAAAGTGGTCTTTTGGTATCTAACATTTCCATTCAGAGAGCAGGGCGGGCAGAGTCTCTTGGAAAAGTATGTTGGCTACGAACAGGCATACATCAGTAGTTTGTGTTCCTGAATGTGGGCATAGCTGTGTAGATATTGTTAGACTTAGGAGTTTCTGAAGACAGAACGGAGAAAAACCGCTTAGCTGAACCACAGACTCCTCCACTATTGCTAGTGCTGTCCACCAGGAGATCAGAGCAGCATCGACTTCGGAAGGAGGGATTTCTGGACGCTGAAAAAGCTCATTCTAGAAGCAACTATTTATTAAATACCTGCTATGTGTAAGGCAGATTCTGTTTTAGCAACATCAAGTCTTGATTTTTTTTTTTTGTATGCCATGCTAGGGAGTTAAAAGCCTACTTTTAGAAAAGTATATCTTTTGGAGTACCTCATGTGTAGGTATCTCATAGATCTCCATAAGAGCACTACAGACGTAGGCGTTATAATGCTTGCCATTTTACAGATCTCAAAGCTGAGGTTAACAGAGTTTTAGTTACTTGGCCAAGGGCACATAGCTATGGTAAGGGGAGGAGTCTATTAGAGCCTCAGATCTACCTGAGCTGTGCCTCTCTCTTGCCCTCTTCAGCAGCAGTTGAAAGGTGGGCATGGCCTGTTCTGGATGTGTTCATGGCTCTTTCCCCAGATTGGAGGAGTGCAGGGACTGTGTCTTCACAACATTATCCCCAGTGGCTATCACAGGCCTGACACACAGTTGACACTCAATAACTGATTATCCAAAACATGAATGAATGGATGATTTACTCCGTTGCCCAGATCAAGGGGAAGTTGAAAGATACAGATGAAGAAGGATCAGGGGCTAGCACAGAGACACAGGGCAATATGAAGCTGCTTCCTTGTTTGTGGCCTGAGTCTGTGCTGGATGAGAGTGGATGTGGTGACTCCCTTAGGGACACATCTTGGCCTCAGTCATGCCTTGAGCCAATGGTGTTTTCAGAACTTTAAAGTTTCAAGCAAGGAGCATAGGGGAAGTTGATGGAGACATTTGTAACAACCAAGCATGGCAGTGGGAAGTACTTCTTGTCTTCTGGGAAGTAGGAGGCAACAGCTCTCTGATGGTGCGGATTCCATGGTCCTTTTGCTTATTTATTTGGTGGATTATTTGATTAATCTATTTTTCCAATTTAATAAACGCATATAGATCCATTCAGCATGCAGCTAAAATGTAGGGCTAGGATGACAAATTAACCAGGGTCCTAGTCCTTGAAAAGCTCACTATTTAATTGAGAGCAAAGAAAAACAGGAAGATTAAAGATTATCATACAGTGCAGGATAATTTAACAAAGTTATATTTGAGAAAAAGGGACACAGTTATTCCATGAAACTCACAAATGAATAAATGAACAATTTACCCAGAACGATTCACCCAAAAGAGATATTATATGTCAAGCACTGTGCTTGACAGTAGGAATAGGGTCCATAACATCCTCATCAAAGGCTATATCTGTCCATAGCTATGTTTTTATTTTTGTTTTTGTTTTTTTTCTGATATTGAGTCTTGTTCTGTTGCCCAGCCTGGAATGCAATGGCATGATCTCAGCTCACTGCAACCTCCTGATTCTCCTGCCTCAGCCTCCTGAGTAGCCAAAACATGAATGAATAGATGATTTATTGCGTTACCCAGATCAAGGGGAAGTTGAAAGATACAGATGAAGAAGGGCCTGGGGGCCATGGCAGAGACACAGGGCAGTATGAAGCCCCTTCCTTGCTTGTGGCCTGGCTCCGTTGCAGTGAGCTGAGATCGCGCCATTGCACTCCAGCCTGGGCGACAAGAGCAAGACTCTGTCTCAAAAAAAAAATCTTTATTACATTTATACATGATATACAACAAAATGCACATATCTAATGTTTTACAATGTTATATGTTTTCACTTAATGTATATGCTCATAAAATCAGCTTTACAATTAAGGCAGTAGACATATCCATCACTTTCACAATGTCCCGCATGTCCCTTCGTCTTTCCTACTTCCTGCTCCTCTCCACAGCCTCCGTGTTCAAGCAGCCACCCAAACTACTTTCTGTTACTATAGATGAGTTTGTGTTTTCTAGAATTTTCCATATTTGAAATCATACAGTAGATACACTCTTTTGTCTTATTTCTCTCACGTAGAATAATCCTTTTGAGACTCATCCATATTGTACGTACATCAACATTCATTTCTTTCTTATTAATGAATAATATTCCACCTTATACCACAATATGTCTATCCATTCACCTCTTGATGGACTTCTAAGTTGTTTCCAATTTTTGGCTAATTCTAATAAAGCTGCTATGAACAGTATGCTTTGCATATATGTTCTCCCAGTCTATGCATTGTCTTTTCATACTTTTCAGTATCTTTTGAAAAGAAGTGGGGAGTGGGGTTGTTTTGTTTTGGTTTTTTTGTGGAGATAAGGTCTCACTCTGTCACCCAGGATGGAGTGCAGTGGCGTGATCGTGGCTCACTATAGCCTTGACCTCCTGAGCTCAACTGATCCTCCCACCTCACCCTCCTGAGTAGCTGGGACTACAGGCATGTGCCACCATGCCCAGCTAATTTTTTTCTTTTTTTTTGAAATGGAGTCTTGCTCTGTTGCCCTGGCTGGAGTGCAGTGGTGCAATCTCTGCTCACTGCAACCTCTGACTCCTGGGTTCAAGTGATTCTCCTGCCTCAGCCTCCTGAGTAGCTGGGACTACAGGCGTGCACCACCATGCCTGGCTAATTTTTGTATTTTTGCTAGAGACAGGGTGTCACCATGTTGGCCAGGCCAATCTCAACCTCCTGACCTCTGGTGATCCACCTGCCTCAGCCTCCTAAAGTGCTGGGATTACAGATATCAGCCACCAGGCCCAGCCTAACTTTTGTTTTTATTTTTTGTAGAGACAGGGTTTTGCCATGTTGCCCAGGCTGGTCTCAAACTCCTGAGCTCAAGCGATCTGCCCACCTCAGCCTCCCAAAGTGCTGGGGTTACAGATGTGCACCACTGTGCCTGGCCTTGAAGAGAAGTTTTAAATTTTGATGTAGTCCAATTAATTTTGGTGTCATGTCTAAGAAATGGGAACCCAAGTTCCCAGAGATTCTCTCTTACATTTTCTTGTAAAAGTTCCTTGGTTTTAGGCTTTACATTAAGAGCTGTGAGCCACTTTGAGTTAATTTTTGTACAATATGGTCTAAGATATTCTTTGAATTTCCTCTTTCTAGATATGGATGTTGAATTGTTATGGCACTATTTGTTAAAAGACTTCTCTACTGGCCAGGTGTGGTGGCTCATGCCTGTAACCCCAGCACTTTGGGAGGCCAAGGTGGGCGAATCATGAGGTCAGTAGAGATTGAGACCATCCTGGCTAACACAGTGAAACCCTGTCTCTACGAAAAATACAAAAAATTAGCCAGGCATGGTGGCACATGCCTGTAGTCCCAGCTACTCAGGAGGCTGAGGCAGGAGAATCACTTGAACCCAGGAGGCAGAGGTTGCAGTGAGCCAAGATCGTGCCACTGCACTCCAGCCTGGGCAACAGAGTAAGGCTCTGTCTCAAAAAAAAAAAAAAGAAAAAAAAGACTTCTTCACTTTCTCTGCACTTGTGTTAAAAATCAATGGTCCATGTACATGTGGGTCTATTTCTGAACTATTTTGTCCTACTGATCTATTTTTTTAACTGTTTGCCAATACCACATTATCTTGATTACTGTAGCTTTATAATAAGTCTTGACATGAGATAGTGTTAGTCCTTCTGCTGTGTTCTTTTTCAAAGTTGTTTGGGCCATTCTAGATCTTTTGTATCTTCCTCTAAAGTTTAGAAAATAAAAACAAAATAAAATAAACAAAAACCTGCTGAAATACTGATTATGATTGCATTGAAACTACAGATAAAGTTGAGGAAGAATTGGCATCTTAACAATATTGAGTCCTCTAATTCATGAACATGGTATATCTCTTCATTTACTTAGGTCTTTTTTTTTTTTTTTTTTGAGTAGTGATTTATGATTTTCTTGCTATGGATCTTCACAATTTTGTCATGTTTATCTCTAAGTGTTTCATAGTTTTTGAGTTTATTGTAAAGCTATTATTATTATATGATTTTTTAAATTTCTGATTATTTATTGGTAGTATGTAGAAATAAAATTGATTTTGGTATATTAATCTTGTATTCTGCAACCTTGCTGTTATGGGCTGAATTGCGTTTCTCCCCAAATTTATATGTTGAAGTCCTAACACACAATGTCTCAAAATATGACTATTTGAAGATAGGGTCTTTAAAAAGGTAATTAAGGCTAAACGAGGTCATTAGGATAGGCCATAATCCAATATGACTGGTGTCCTTATAGGAGGAGGAGATTAGGACATAGACCTGTATAGAGAGAAGACCATGTAAAGATAGATAGAGAAGATTTATCTACAAGCCAAGGAGAGAGGCCTCAGAAGAAACTGGCCCTGCAACACTTTGATCTCAGACTACTAGTAAACAGAATTGTGAGAAGATTAATCTCTGTTTGTAAACAGAATTTCTGTTGTAAGCCAACCAGTCTGAGATACTTTCTTACAGCAGCGCTGGCAAACTAATACATTTACTAAACTCACTTATTAGTTCTAATAGCTTTTTTATAGGCCCAGGATTTTCCACATAGACAATTAGATAATCTAAATAAATATAGTTTTACTTCTTCCTTTCCAATTTGATGCCTTTTTATTGCTTTTCCTTGTCTGACTGCACTGTCTAGGACTTTAAGTACAGTGATAAATAAAAATGGTGAGAGCAAACATGCTAACCTTATTCCTAATTTTGTTTTATTTTATTATTATTTTTTGAGATGAAGTCTCACTCTGCTGCCCAGGCTGGAATGCAGCGGTGCTATCTTGGCTCACTGCAACCTCAGCCTCCCAGGTATGCGCCACCATGACTGGCTAATTTTTGTATTTTTGTTTCTTTGTTTGTTTGGTTTTTGAGACGGAGTCTTGCTCTGTCACCAGGCTGGAGTGCAGTGGCATGATCTCAGTTCACTGTAACCTCTACCCCCCAGGTTTAAGGAATCCTCCTGCCTCAGCCTCCCAAGTAGCTGGGACTGCAGCTGTGAGCCACTGTGCCTGGCCTAATTTTTGTACTTTCAGTAGAGACAGGGTTTCACCATGTTGGCCAGGCTGGTCTTGAACTCCTGACCTCAAGCGATCTGCCTGCCTCAGCCTCCCAAAGTCCTGGGATTATAAGTGTGAGCCGCTGTCCCTGGCCATGGTTCCTAATTTTATTGCTAAATGTTTAGTGCTTAGTCATTAAGTATGATACTAACTTTAGGTTTTTCACAGATGCTCTTTATCAAGTTGAGGAAGTTTCCTTTTATTCTTAGTTTCATAGCTTTGATTTTTAAACTTCAATTTCATAAGCAGGCAAATGGGTACTCCGAATAGTTAGACCAAACTTCCCTACAGTTATAGAGAAAAACTGAAAAGTTAGGCAAGCCTTCCCTATGGTTATAGATAATAACTATACAATATGGAGAAGTAGTGACGAGCACAGATTCTAGACCCAGACTACACAGGTTCAAATCCTGGTTTTGCCACTTACCAGCAATGGGATTTGGGGACAAACTACTCACTTATTTGTGCTTTTATTTTTTCATCTGTAGAATAAGGACAATAATGATGCCTGCCTCATAGGGTTGTTATGAGGATAAAAATGTATAAATATTTATAATGTGTCTAGAACAATGTCTCACAAATAAGTGCTCTGTAGAGTATTCTTCTCATGTTCATTTACAATCACGGAAGGCAACTAGATTCTCTTTCAGGATGCAAGCCCATTATGCTAGCTTCCAGAAATGGGTTTTATTCCATCTATTCCCCAATCCCTGCTGCTCTTGGTGGCACAGTTAGAATTTCAGACTGGTAGAATCATCAGCTAGTCTTACCTCAAGCCCAAGGCAGAAATCTCTTCTGCATGTCACACCTGACAGCTGCTGGCTGCCTTCTGACCAATAATTCTTCAGGTTGACTGCACATTCAAGAAGTCTGAGTTTCTCAACTACAGAAGGCTGATGATGTCAGGCTGTGAGGTGACAGTGAGGTTTCCCAGGGTTTGGGAAGCTATGTGTGCGTCCTTAATGTATGCATTGGTAGGTACTTCCGTTGCTTCCACCATGACACCTGACATGGGTATTGGCCTCTCCTAGAACGAAGGCCCCTCAGACATAAATTCCAATGATTGGGTCTCCTGATAACGGGCAACTCTTCTTTTTTGCCCCTAGGGAACAAAATTAGGGTCAAGGAGAGGGCTGGCTTCTCTTTCTTAGGAATTGCTCAGATCTTGAATAACTGCTCAGAGCCCTGAATAACTCTGGGTTCTTTTTTTAAAGCCCCATTGTGGGTAGGAGGGGAATTAGGTTCAATTCTTCCATGACATGTTTTAAAAAATTAGAAAGTTTTCGACAGTGTGCAATTCTCAGGAATTCTTGGCTAGGAGATTTCAGATTTAACATGAACCTTTTTCTGATTGAGCAGCAGGTTCCTTTGCTCACTGAACAGTATTGTTACAAAAACAAGCAAGAGATCTGTGTGCTACAAGCAAAGTCAAAATTTCCATCTGAATTTCAGCTAATCACCACATAAGGACCAATTCAGGCTTTGGATGTTTCAGTCTCCTAAGCCTCCCAGCTGTGTTTTCCCTCTTTCCACTAAATGCTGTAGTTTAAGATTTAGAGCATTATGTAAAACACACTGGCAGTGAGTGCTGGGGCTTAAAAGGGGTAGGATCCCCTGCCCAGTAATGCTGGCTAATGTTCCTTCTCTCTTTTTTGCTGATAGTAAGGGAGAAAGGTTCTGGAAAATGATCCAGTCTACAAAGGTCCACAGAAGCAAGGAGGGTTTCAGACATTACCCAAGCCTTCTTAGGTCCAGGACTATGCTTTTTCTTAAAATAATTCTGAGAATTAAGTGCAAAAATATGTGAATGTCACGTGTGTTGTGTGCAGTTATAAATAAATGTGATATGTAAAGGTGTATTTATACATCTACCAATTGCACTGCAAAACCATCCCCAGCTCATAGACCAACCAGTCTTCCAAAATACTACTGTGATGCACTTAAAATCTGCAACTTTGCAGGAAGGTGACCTCAATGTACCTTTGAATTTGCAGAATTGTGAACAAGAACACAAACCGTTCACATAGGATTTTAGCCTTTTGTAAATGCTAAAAAGGTCCCCATGATTTGCTTTGTTTAAGACGTATACTCAAAACTTTATTAAAAACATTTTTCAAAACTAGTTTCATAAAGCTAGGCACATCAGCAAGCCTCCATCGAGGGGTGGAAAATGAATTGTATATCTTTAAACCGCAGAAGTTAAAAGGCTTTTTTTTTGTTGTTAGCTAACAATGGAAACTTTTTTTTTAAGTATTTCCCTCCCTCGTCTTGCCAAGCAATAGAAAAAAAAAAAAAAGAAGAAAAGAAAAACTTGTTCCGCTGAGTTCAACCCCAGACAGGCTCACAACTTCCTTCCTGCTTTCCTCCCCCAAGCCTCCGCCTTTCTCCCTCCTCCCTCCTCCACCCCCCCAACTTTTCTTTCTTTCTTTCTTTTTTTTTAAATCGTACATTGAACAAACACTGAAGTTGCCCGGAGCAGACACTGACAGGGGCAGTATCTCCGCGGCCGAAAAGGGCGTGCAGGGCCGGCTTGGCGTCGCCACTGCCGGGATCGCCCGGCCCCTGAACAGAAGAGCTCTCCCCACTCTTTCGCACTCTCATTTGTCTTCCATAGCTTGTGAGAAAAATCATTTCTGAGCATTTTTACTTTTAAAGCCATCTCGTCTCTACGAGGTCTGCGCCTCTGGGCATGTAGTCTACACAGGACCTGGGAATCTTAGAAATTGCAGGTAAGTTTGGCGGCCTTTTAATGGCTCTCGCCTCGGAACAACCCTCTTTGCCCTCACTTTCTGCTCTGGAGCGAACCTCGGCGTTCCTGGTTCCGAAACAGGGCAAAGGGGTGGGCTGGGGAGGCAGGGAAGGGGGTTTGATTTTGGAGGGTGACATGGAGAGGCGGTGGGGAGAGAGTAGGGAGAGACGAGGTCTCCGTATTTCTCCAACCAGCCTTCCGGGCCGCTCACTCTGCGCCGCCTCCGAGGCTACGCGCTCCAAGAGTCCCCAGGCTGGGGTCTCGGGGCGGCTCTGCCAGCACCGGGCGAGGTTCCCTGGGATGCGGAGAAACCCTGCACTCCGCAGCGCTGCCCTGTCTGTTATAGCGCGGGCTCCAGGTCCGTTTGCGAGCCCGAGACTCTGTGCACCGAGGGCTGCTGCCTGGCTGCAGCCATGCACGCCCCTAAGTTCCTACGAGTGGGCGCGGGTCCGGGAACCCACAGGGGCAGCCGCGTCCCTGGCACCAGGGCGCGCGGAGAGCAGACTCGCTCCGCGCGCGTATACACACACGCGTGCACACACACACACGCACACACACACACATCCCTCCCTAGTGGACGACGGCAGGGGGGCAGCGAGTACTGGTTCCGGTACAGGGGACATGTAGAACCTTGGCCCCCGGCGCGCGCAGGCGCGCCCACACTCACAAAACACTTGTCTAGGGATAAGCGACGCGGCCAGAGCTGAGAAATGCTTCGGCTGCTGCCCCACCGCCCGCCCAGGCCTTCGTAGGCCGAGAGACACAGCCCCAAGGCCAGGGTCAGGAAGGTAAACGGCGGGCACGCAGGCGCCCTCCCAGATCCGGGCGCTGGTAGCGATTCTGGGAAGGCAGGTCCAGCTCAGGTTCCCCCCTCCCCGAGCCGGTCTCTGATGCCCCGAAAGGGTGGAGCAGGGAGACCCTGAAGCCCAGGGCGAGGGCTGCCGGGTTGCCCTGGATAGCCAATGTTTGCTCAGGCAGGGGAGACCCGGAGACGGTGGCGGGGGTCCTCAGCCCGGGAGAGCTGGGAGTCAGCCGCGCCCCGCACACAGCATATTTAGGAACCAAGGAGTTGGACCTCACGGCCCGCTGGTCCTCGTGGCTCCGGAGACGAATGTTAGGATTGGGATTTGAGGGGACCTCAAAGTGCATCGCAGCCTGGGGCGGGGTGGGGGGCGGGGAAGCACACCCGTAACCGCTCTGGCGACTCAGGCAGCCGGGGCATGCCCTCGCCGAGCCTTGCAGTCCGGGTACGTGAGCTGCTAGTGGCGCCAGGTCCCGGACAGATTGAGTCCCCAAGGCTCCCTCTGGGATATACAGGCGACCCCCCACCCCTCCGCACCCTCGGGAGTCCTGACTTTTCTCCTTGTATCTCCACAGCGGCACGGTTGTTTATGGAGATTTGGGCAAGGGCTGAGCCCGCGGTCGTGCCCCCAGCCCGCCGCCCAGGCCATGCCGCCCTATCTGCGCGCGGAGCGGCGGCTGCCGGGCCTCCGGGGCTGAGCCGGGAGCGCCGGGAGGAGGAGGCGCCGGCGGCGGAGCAGGAGCGGGAGCCGCGGCGGCGAGCAGCGCGGCGGACCCAGTACTATGGCTGTGTACTGCTATGCGCTCAATAGCCTGGTGATCATGAATAGCGCCAATGAGGTGAAGAGCGGCGGCGGCCCCGGGCCCAGCGACAGCGAGACGCCCCCGCCCCCGGGGAGGGCCGTGCTGAGCCCCAGCAGCGTTTTCAGCCCCGGGAGAGGCGCTTCTTTCCTCTTCCCCCCAGCCGAGTCGCTGTCGCCCGAGGTGCCCCGGAGCCCCGGGGGCTGGCGGAGCGGCCGGCGCAGGCTGAATAGTAGCAGCGGCAGCAGCGGCAGCAGCGGCAGCAGCAGCAGCAGCAGCGTGAGCAGCCCAAGTTGGGTTGGTCGCCTGCGAGGGGACCGGCAGCAGGTGGTGGCCGCCGGTAGCCTCTCCCCGCCGGGGCCGGAGGAGGCCAAGAGGAAGCTGCGGATCCTGCAGCGCGAGTTGCAGAACGTGCAGGTGAACCAGAAAGTGGGCATGTTTGAGGCGCACATTCAGGCGCAGAGCTCCGACATTCAAGCGCCCCGCAGCCCGCGTTTGGGCAGGGCTCGCTCGCCCTCCCCGTGCCCCTTCCGCAGCAGCAGCCAGCCCCCTGGAAGGGTCCTTGTTCAGGGCGCCCGGAGCGAGGAAAGGAGGACAAAGTCCTGGGGGGAGCAATGTCCAGAGACTTCAGGAGCCAACTCCGGGAGGAAAGGAGGGCCCAACCTATGCCCCGCGCAGGGGAAGGAAGGAATGCCACCTCTTCCCGGCCGGGCTGCCCCTACAGCATCAGAGGCCCAGGGTCCATCCGCTTTTGTGAGGATGGAGAAGGGCGTCCCTGCTAGTCCCTGCTGTGGCTCACCCACTGCTATGGAAATTGACAAAAGGGTCTCTCCTCCCCCGGGAACTCGTAGCTGCCTAGCTCCCTCGCTGGGGCTGGCCGGAGCTAGTTTAACTATGGCCACAGAAGTGGCAGCGAGAGCTACATCCACTGGGCCACACCGTCCACAGGATCTTGCCCTCACTGAGCGGTCTGAGAGAGCCCGTGAGCTGGAGGATCCGCAGCCCCGAGAGGCCCTGGTGGAGAGGCAGGGGCAGTTTCTGGGCAGTGAGACAAGCCCAGCCCCAGAAAGGGGTGGACCCCACGATGGAGAACCCCCTGGGAAGATGGGGAAAGGAAATCTGCCCTGTGGCTTGCCGGGCTCTGGGGCGCCTGAAGTGGGCGAAAGGCCAGAGGAGACGACTGTCAGCGTGCAAAGCGCAGAGTCCTCTGATTCCCTGAGCTGGTCCAGGCCGCCCAAAGCCCTGGCCTCCATAGGCCCTGAAGAGGCACTAAGTGGGGCCCCCGTGGGTGGGGGGCGTTGGCAGCTCTCTGACAGAGTGGAGGGAGGGTCCCCAACTCTGGGCTTGCTTGGGGGCAGCCCCTTGGCACAGCCGGGGATCCGGGAGGTGGAGGCGGGAATTCCTTCTGGCAGAATGCTGGAGCCTTTGCCCTGTTGGGAAGCTGCGAAAGATCTGAAAGAACCTCAGTGCCTTCCTGGGGACAGGGTGGGTGTGCAGCCTGGGAGCTCCAGGGTTTGGCAGAGCACCATGGAGGAAGCCGGTTTGGCTTGGACGCGTGGCACAGGGGTGCAATCAGAGGGGACTTGGGAAAGCCAGCGGCAGGACAGAGATGCCCACCCAAGTCCCGAGCTGCTGCCCCTGGATCAGGACAAGCCTTTCCTGAGAGAGACCTGCAGCCCCAGCAACATACCTGCCGTCATCATTACAGACATGGGCACCCAGGAGGACGGGGGCTTGGAGGAGATGCAGGGAAGCCCTCGTGGCACCCTGCCCCTGAGGAAACTGTCCTCTTCCTCGGCCTCCTCCACGGGCTTCTCCTCATCCTACGAAGACTCAGAGGAGGACATCTCCAGTGACCCCGAGCGCACCCTGGACCCCAACTCGGCCTTCCTGCATACCCTGGACCAGCAGAAACCTAGAGTGGTAAGTCTTGCTCTGAGATTTGCCCAGAACTCATGCTGATTTCAGCAGACTTGATGTCCCATGCATCCCCTTTTTCTTACTTTCTACAGAGTCATGAAAACTCAGACCAAGGTCCTGGGACAGTCATAGTGAATAATTCTGTCCAGGTGTGTTTGCTGAGGTGGAAGCAGAGGCACTGACCATGCTCTTTGTAGCTTGGACAGTGACCCAGAGTCACTTCTACTATCTCCATGCACATCCTAAAAAACACGTTTTAAAGGTATCTCCTGTAGGTCACCATGCTTCTTGTGAAGATAATATTCCTAAGTGTCAGCAAAAACTTGTGGACTAATCCTTAAAGATAGCGAACTAAGCTACTGAGTGTAGCTTTTGTCTGATCAGGTGAAACACTTTGTGATTCATTCAGGCCAAGGAAAATTGACAAGGTTATCATGAAATTAAGTTAGCCTCCACTAATAAGCCAGGAAAATGAGTGATATGAATCTATGACAGGACCCTGAAACCTGTAGACGTGGTTGTGGCCAGTCAACTGGGTGAGGAATCACCGAGCCTCAGTAAGTTAAGCCAGGCCACTGCAATATTTGTGTGGTCAGTGTAACCAAGGTGCAGTTCGATGTATGAATTAAAGTGAAAACCATACTTTGAGCTAAGCAGATGGTTTCTTCAGTATCACAGGCACCTGGGTGGTATCTCCATGATAGACACCTCCTAATGGATGTACATGCCAGCTGGTACAGGTTGACATTTTGGGTATGTTTTTCCATGCCTCTGGTTTGGTTCATCACACTGACATCTTGTTCTGGTTACGGCAGTCGACAGGAGTTTATTTCTATTACATGGTTAATCAAAGTTGTAGGCTATTTTTACTCTTAGGAGGATCAGAGTACCTTATGGAAGACTTAGGAGTTGAAGCTAGCACTTCTGAAAAGGTCTGGACTTTCTCTTAGCTTTTCCAGAGAGCGTGGGGAATTTCCTAGTTCAGTGTGCTAGGGGTGGTTGTGCTACGTTGGGGGAAAATCTGCATTTTATTGTAGTAGGTAGCCTTCTGATTTCATCTTGAATATCAAATACTCCATTATACCTCAATAACTTTCTTCACCACGACTGAGAGCTTTATGTTTCTATTCTGCATTCTTCACTAAGGTATTTTGGACCACAAAGCACACTTCTCTCTGATTCCCAATTCACAAATCACAGTCTGGGTTTTTGAAGACCAGGCATTCCTTTTCATGAAACTCTGCTTTCTGCTGATGATCTGGAGGCAAATGTGTATGCAAAGTCGCCCAATCAGCCTAGCATTTTGTGGCTAGGGCAGAGGCCCTGGGCATTATGCACCTGCTGTCAGGCATAGGCACACCACATTTAGAGGGGGAAATGGTCCACCTGGAAGCGAATGGTGGTCAAGGGCAGGTGAGAAATGCTGCTTTCCGAAGGCGTGGCCCAGAATTCTCTGTCTTCCTGCACAGCAGCTAGAGGCCTACTGAATAAGAGATGGTCCCCTGTCCTACTCCTCCCAGTTGCTTTTGAGCTCCTGAAGCATAGCGGGAACAGCCAAAGTCACTTTAACTTGTTCCCTGATTGTCCATTCACCCTTTCTAGTGGTAGATTAGCAACTTCTGTTGGCTGGTTGTCAAAACAGTTTGTGTCCCAATGTTTGAAAAGGGCTCTTGTCTAGAAGAGAATTAACGAGGAGATCATAAGGACAGGTGATTTTTTTTTTCATTTGCCAGAAGGATGCCAGTTGAGAAACCAAAGGGTTAAGTGGTGTTTAAAGTTAGTGAACATATCTAGAGGTAGAAATGAGGCCAGCCTGTTGTCCAGTCTACTTCTCACCTTTGAACATTTTCAGACACCTGCAGAGCAGAGCCAGGAAAAATCCCCTCCCTGCTTTGCTCTCTGAATCACGAGACTGGTGGGAAGTAAGTGGTGTGTGTGTGTGTGTGTGTGTGTGTGTGTGTGTATGTGTGTGTTTAGGGGGGTAAGGATGGGTAGCCAACTGGAATTTATGGGATCCTAGGGACTTTTGAGCTTTGATTGAGTGCTTGTATGATAAAGTTTTCTTCTTGTACCGATTATTATGCTGGAGCCTTATCTATTGCACCCACATATCAGCTCACTGGGTCAAAAATCACTTGATTACCTGCGATTGATATTTTGTCTACAGAAGGCCAGACATCTTGATGGAGTGAGCCTTTTGGCTGGGCTTTTCTGTGTTTGATAGATAAAAACCCAGCCAGCTCTGTCTGAGGTTCTACCACCCTGATACAGCATTCTCTTTTCTGGACTTTGCTGCATCTATCCAGCTACTGCATGATGCTACAGCTGCACACTGTCACGCTTGCTCACAGTTGCTTACACTCGCCCTCACACATGCTGACACTCACCCTCATATGCTCACACAGGCTCCCACTTGCTCACCACTCCCTCACACACAGGTCTGAAATGGCATGTTCAGTGCTGCAGTCACATAACCAACCCCTGGCCCTCAGACCCACACTAAACACTGAGAATTTTTTTGTGCCGCCCTGCCTTCCCACAGAGTTAAATGTTTTGGGCCTCCTGTGGCTCTCACTTTCTTCCTCCTTGCTGAGGAATGAGTGTATACGGTGTGGTTTGCAGGCAGGGGGTGACAGGGTATCTGCTTAGTAGGGATCAGACACTTGAAATTTGCTCGGAAGTAGTTGCTTACACACCCAGTGTGCAGTGGCTTAAATTCAGGCACATTCATGCTTACTGTTCTCTGAGATCTGAACAAAATCAAATTGCATTGAGCAAGGATAGCGCAATTTGTTCTTTCCAACAGCTAAAAATTAACCAGCAGTTGTTTACTTCCCTATATAATTCAGTTTAAGAGAATCTGGACCATTGAGACAGCAGGGTTAAAGTGTTGTATTAAGATATGAAAGTACTTTACTTTAAAAATAGATTTTTATTATTTCAAAATTGTACTATTGATTATATGTGTTAAAAAAGAAAAGAGGAAGAAGAAGGCCAGGCAAGGTGGCACATGCCTGTAATCCCAGCACTTTGGGAGGCTGAGATGGGTAGATCACTTAAGGTCAGGAGTTTGAGACCAGCCTGGCCAACATGGTGAAACCCCGTCTCTACTAAAAATACCATAATTACCCTGCATGGGGGCAGACACCTGTAATCCCAGCTACTCAGGAGGCTGAGGCAGGAGAATTGCTTGAGTCCAGGTGGTGGAGGTTGCAGTGAGCCAATATTGCACCACTGCACTCCAGTCTGGGCAACAGAGTGAGACTCGGTCTCAAAAGAAAACAAAAAACAAAAACAAAAGAAAACACTGGCCTAATTACCTGGGGGATGTATAAACAGGTGTAATACAAAACCCTTGGCTTCATGGTACTATTTTTTAAGGACCACTGGTGTTTTGTTTCCTTAGCTTTTTTTGTTTTTGATATTGACTAGTTTTGTTGCCTTTTTTTTTTTTAAGTGAAAAACTAACCCATACACAAAGTAAAAAATCCAAACAGTTTAACATGGTTTTATGTGGTTTTGAAAAGTGTGTAAAAATTCTAGTTTGGGGTAAACCAAACTAAAACTTGAAAACCTTAGAGGGGCACTTTAAAAATGCATCTGTCGGTGAATACTTTTAAGTGGAACATTCTTTTCTAGATGAGAATGTTGAAAGCTCAGATTTGTGGGGTTATGAGCTCAGGTTGCAGATGCTGTTTTCTGAAGATGGGGTACCCTTCTTCTCTGTCAGGCACATGGAGAGGATCTTTTTGGCAAGGCCTCAGCAGCTTTGAGATCTGGGAGGCCCCAAGTCATTTGTGTTGGATTCTGGATGTGACTCTGATCTGTTTGGGGATGAGGAAACTGACACTCAGAAAGTCAAAGGGACCCAAGGACATACTCATGGGCTTTGCTTCTCTAGCTTAGTTTTCTCCTCTGGAAATGTGGGTATTGCACGAGGATTATCTCATGGGGTCATCTAGTTCTAACGGTCTGTGACTACGTAATTGAAGACATCTGATTCAAAGCCTAGTGTTTGCATTAGGGTATTGGGAAATGTGACAAGATTTATTTGGTGTGGGTATCTGGCACTGAGGCCAAAACTGGGCACCTTTTACTTTTTTTGTGATTTTGCTTGAGACCAATTAATTGATCTGCCTCTCTTCTATCTCTTTGCCATAAGAATGGCTCTTTGTAATTTCACATTGGAAAACCATCATCAGAATAAGTCATCAGTACAGTACCTAAGATTATCATTAATAATTAGACTGATGCTAGAGACTCCTGATAGAATGGCAGAACATTAACCTGAACAGTAAAAGATTCATTCTGTTTAAAAACAAAAAGCAAGGCTTTGTACCCCCTCAGTTAATGAAGTCTAGAAATTAAGGCCTTGCCCACACAGAGCAAAAACATCACTTCAAAGACCTTGTCTTATCAAAGATAAAAGTATTCAGCCAGCTTAAAACCTTTTCAAGTAAAGGTCAGGTATACAGAAAAAGAGAGATTGATTCTAAGCGTTGTTACTTACCATGCAAATGCTTAGACTTTGCAAAACACACAGCTCAAGATTTACCCGCTTTTAGGTACTACAAGAAAACATTAAATCAGTCAGTTAGTGTTTTTAGAGAAATATGTTTCAGGTGTTACATAAGTCGTGTTCAGAATTTGTGTTTTTAAGTGCTGAATTGCTATGGAGTCGCTTTTCTGATTTTGTTGGCACATACCTGCTAAATACAGTTACAGATTAGATTAGTACTGGCTAGTTTATTTATATTCCTAGGAGCATTGATAACATTGTTTAGGCTTATTTTATTTTGTCAGCTTTCAATCTAGTTATCTAAAGGTAGAATTTTAAGGTATTTAATGGAAAGAATTTCATATCTTGTTGGAAAAAAACTCTGCAGACTTTGGATAATCAGGAGGTGATTCAGAATTAACCTAGGAACTCTTCTAAAGCGTGTTGTGGTAGCAGCATCAGTGTGGAGGGTTCTATGGATTTTGGTGGGAGAGGAGACCTTGGGTTCATAGGTTTATGCACATGGTACTGTCAACTCCATGACAAGAAGGCCTTGCCGTGAATTTTCTTTTCTTCACTAGGTAGAATTGGCATTGTGAAGGATGTGTTTTTCAGCAACCAGGGGAGCTCATTGTCAAAAATCACACCAAACCCAACTATGAACTCTTTGGTAATAGGAGAAAAGTGGAGTGGCAGCTGCCTGTTTGGGATTTTGTTTGACCAGCTCTCCTAAGACGGTTGCCCTTCCTGTGTTAACTTATCGAACCAAGTGATGATGTTGCTACAGGCAGTCCCAAACAACAAGGAGCAGAAACAATCAGCATCTTTTTCAGACCCATGGGTCCGGTCCATCTGACCGTGGAGGGCCACGTTGGTGATCTGGAAGAGTCTACTGGTCCTGGTCCCATGACCTTGTAGTCAAATTTGACTAGGTGAAGTTCTGCCAGCCAGCTCTTCATTTTCTAACTGGGCCCCCTTCATTCACCCCAACTTCCTGGTGAAGACAGCAGCCCGGATCCATTTTTCCAGGAGTAAACTATTATTTTAAATACAGTTCAAGTCTCTGTAGTTGAAAGACAGCATAATTATATATGATCTCATTAGGAAGTTTGGCCTCTGTGCTTGCTATTAAAAAAAATAACAAAAACTAGGCTGGGTGCGATGGCTCACACCTGTAATCTCAGCACTTTGGGAGGCTGAGGTGGGTGGATCACCTGAGGTCAGGAGTTCAAAACCAGCCTGGCCAACATGGTGAAACCCTGTCTACTAAAAATACTAAATATCTACTAAAAATACAAAAATTAGCCAGGCGTGGTGGCATAAACCTATAATCTCAGCTACTTGGGAGGCTGAGACAGGAGAATCACTTGAACCTAGGAGGCAGAGATTGCAGTGAGCCAAGATCGTGCCTGGGCAATAGAGCAAGACTTTGTCTCAAAAAAACAAAACCAAAAACTTTTCGATAGCTTCCATAATTAACAGTATTGAAATCTGGGTCTGGGACAGGCTTTAGAGCTCATTTCCTTTAATATCCACATTTTACAGAGGAGGAAAGCAAGCCTGGAAAATAGTCAATACTGTCACAGGACCCATGCTTACATCCTTCTCTTCACCTAACAGACTTCCTCAGTGGGTAAGCTGTTTACTCGCCTTTGCAGATCCACCTTGGCTTTGAACACGGTACACGCTTTTAAAGCATTTGTTAAAGGAATGAGTGAATGAATGAAGGAGAGAAAAATCCCTGCTGCATTATCTACCCATGAAAGAAATGCAGAACCATCCGGAAGGTGAAGAAGGAAGAAAGGGAATCAAGCCCTAGGAATGCAAGTTTGTTGCTTATTCCTGTGACTTTGCTGCCACAGGGATAAGGGTGCTAGGCTTGGTTTTAGGAGACTTAGGTGAAATACCGGTCTACACATGGCCAGCAAGCGCTCTGAAAAATAGGAAGAGTAGGTGTGACCTCGTGGAGTGAGCGTTCAATGACGTAATGTTTGTAAAAGTGCCTAGCACTGCACTTGGCACACAGTAGGGGTGTAGAAACAGTAGTTTCCTTTTGTTTAGTGGCAGGGTAGGGATTGCTTTAAGGCTTAGACTCAAAGAGATGGAATGAATCGCTTGATCAGCAGAAGTGCACTGTATACACCAGCTTCAAGGGACAAGGTCAACCATGACACATGTTTGCAAAGTGTTTGTGCAGGGAAGACCACTCTGATGTTTCTTACTTAGAGGCAGAGCCTTCCAACTTTGTCTGATAAGGAATGACTTGTGACAATCATTTCATAGGCAAGCCAGCACTCAGGCTTTTGACTAACTTGTCTAGCGTGTTTCTCAACAATTCCATTAAGAATGCACTGTTAGAAATCTGATCTTTTCTCCTCTGTTGAGCTTTACTTGGGCATTTTATTGATTTGATTTCACTTAATTAAGGAAACCCAATCAACAAAATGTATCTCTTCAGGCCACTAGTCAATACAGCGTTTTTTATATCCTGAGATTTTTTACTTCTGTTTTGCCCCACACCAGCAGGTAAGTTTTATAAGTAACCAAAAAGTAGGAGCTGTAGACAATAAGGAAGCAGAACGAACCTCTGAAATTCATATTTATGTATGATTTCATTTGGAGTGGGGGGAGGATATGTTTTTATTTCCCCATCTTTGAATAAATAAAAAAACATCTCACGCAACCTGGGGTGGTGGTGAATTTTCAACTAAAGAGAATCCTCCCTCGTGAAGCTCACTGTTACCCTGTTAATCTAGTATTTTACTTTCGTGGTAAGATTCTTGGTGGAAAGGAAAAAGAAGTGATATAGCATCTCAAACATAGGCATCAAGATTGTTTCCGTTGACCTGGTGATTAGGATTTGCCTACCCAGAGATGGTGTTATGTGTTAATGATGCAGGGTAAGGGCCGGGCCTTGGCCAAGGAGAACTCTTCTAAAGGGGTGGGCCATTAGCTCACATTTATAAAGTTGGTCTCAGGGCATTGAGCGGGGAGGGTGCAAATGAGGTGCTTTTACCTTTGGCTTTTGGGGCAATGACAGTTTTCCTTCTTGACCCTTCTAAAGGGTTCTTTTCATTCTGTCCCCCTCCCTGCCCCCATCCATTAAATCATTACCAATACACTGATTTTACTGTTTTTCAAGAAGACACCGTAGCACATTTATATTACCAGTGCTTGATATTTTCATGGACTAAGGGGAACGTTCAGCTGCTGTGGGCGGATTTGGTTCCCTGGTGACTGACCATCCACCCAGCTCAATCTGCAATCTCTCCTGGTATGCTGCGAGTTGGTGGGACCTGGGCAATTACAGGGGAGGTCACTGCACCCCAGGCAGTTCCCAGCAAGTGTTTTTTCCAATTTCACTGACATTCTTTCCAGGCTCAACTCAATTTGTTTTCATCTTCTCTATGGCAATTGATGAGTGACTGTGTAATTCAGCAGGATCTCCTGTGAAGTGCTTCTTCCCCAGTTGAACAGGAGCTGGTGTTTGTCTAAGCCTCTGCTTATGCATGACTTATAATGTTTCTCTTCTTACACGTTAGCTATCTGAATGGCAGATGTAATAAAATATACCTCATAACCTTATGGGGAAAGGATGCCGGCTGGCATAGAGAGGAACTTGGGAGTATCACTTCTGTAATCCTTATCTAACCTGAATCTATTAGCAGGAAACTGAAAAGGCCTGTGTATGACAATGAGATAAACAGTTTTAATCTCTTAACAATGTCAAGTGGAAAATCTAACTGCCTGCCAGTAGCTTAAGAAATGGCTAAGAGATTTTGTTGGGGACAAATAATTCTGAGACCCAGATTGCTGAGCCAAGGGTAGGAAAATTGGTTGCTATGTGTTACAGCTGGGAAGTGAGAAGGTCACTGTTTGAGAAACTACTAAAAAATCCTTACAGATTAAAAATGTGCTGCCAGTGTAGGGGACATTTTGAATGTGTTTTAGTTGATATTTTAGTCCATATGAGGCTGCTGAAACTGTTTTCTCTTTTTCTTTTTTAAAAAAAAATTTTACTTATTTATTTAATTTGAGACAGAGTCTCACTCTGTCGCCCAGGCTGGAGTGCAGTTGTGTGATTATGGCTCACTGGAGCCTCGATCTCTCCAGCTCAAGAGATCCTCCCACCTCAACCTCCCGAGTAGCTGGGACTACTCATACCATCACGCCCGACTAATTTTTTATTTTTTAGTAGAGACATCTCTTACCATGTTGCCCATGCTGGTCTCGAATACCTGAGCTTAAGCGATCTTCTGCCTTGGCCTACCAAAGTGTTGGGATTATAGCTGTAAGCCACTGAGCCTGGCTTTTTTTCTTAACCTTTCTACTTCATCATCATCATAGTCATCACAACATTAAACACTCATTAATATTGACCATCTGGGTAATTGCAAGTAATTTAATAGACTCAAGGCCTCCTCTGAGAATTTTATTGTGCTTTACAAGTGCAACCTGCTTGAAAGACTTGTAACTCTCAGATTCAGCACTTGACCTCATTGGGTCTCTTTGGACTTTGGTATCCCCAATCTGTAAAATGGGTATGTTGATAGCCTTCCTACCTCATGTGGTCTTTGTGAGTCCAAATGAAACAGTGTATACAGAGTCATTTGAGGAGAATGAATTATTTCCTGCCTAAATGAGTTTTTAATTATAAGTATGATGATTTTGCTTTTAAGTTTTTCCAAACAGAGGATGGACAAGGGCAAGCACTCACTCATGAAGAGTATTCTGACCTTGTTGCTTAAAGAGAAATTGCTAAGGACTATGTCAAAAAGAATCTTTGCATCCACGGCCAGAGCCAGTTCTGAGGTGGACGGAGCACAGCAGGTCGGGGTTGGGGTGAGTAGACATTCTGGATGACGCCCCAGTTTCACTTCAGTTGCAGCATTGCCTCCTCCCGCCTACGTGGCCGTCTCAGCCATCATGGACTGTGGACGCAGCCTCGTCTGGCTGTGGTTTGCCCACTCGTCAGTGGGCATGCAGATGTGACTGATACCAGGGAAGGCTGGAGCAAGCAAAGAGGGGCCGTCAAAGCAGGGTCTGATGCTCCTGGAACAGGGCCACCAGCTGCTGAATCACGACAGGGAGATTGCACTGCACTCTAGAGTCTGAGGATACTTAATGGGGGCATGGACTTTTCCAGTACCAGGTAGTGGTTTTCTCTTCTGTGTCATGGAAAGTGAAAGAGGGGAATTCAGCAAAGTCTTGTTTTTAAAGCAGATATTACATTCAGCAAATTATACTGGGTGCCTTTTCTGTATGGCCAGGCCCTGGATTAGGTCAGGAAACCACTGCCTTCTTTCTCATGGAGCCGGACCTCCCTTCGGATGGCTGCCGACGTTGAGAAGTACACTTTGCACCCAGTGGTGGC
Source organism: Cacajao melanocephalus (assembly GCA_963573385.1). Lineage (NCBI taxonomy): Eukaryota > Metazoa > Chordata > Mammalia > Primates > Pitheciidae > Cacajao > Cacajao melanocephalus. The sequence continues at coordinate 91,949 of CAUYLG010026070.1, read as the reverse complement.
CCAAATACTAGGCATTTATTTAATACCCTTGTCTGCATTCACTTGTGCTGAAGAGAAAGGCTTAACTGATGCTGTCTCTCTCCTGGGGGATCTACCTTTTAAGACAAAGTTAATGCCAACAGCCATACTGGAGAGTTGAAAAAGTCAGAACAAGTTGTATGGCCATTGGGCAAGCGTGTTTATTAAATCTGAGTCAAATAATGAGTTGGTGCTGGCATGCAAAAGGCAGAAAGCCTCAGTGTGTGTTGTGGAACAGGGAGTAGAGGAATTGGAGTTGGGCAACAGCCTCTAGGGAAGGAGTCTGGGGTAAAGCCCTTAAGGAATTTGCTCCCTCTGTTAGAAGTGTTCGGTCAAAGAGACTGTCCTGCATCCAGAGGCTCTTGGAGGCTGGAATGAAAAAGGGCACCCCTGCCCCAGGACTTGATTTCAAGCATTGGATTTTGCACAGACTGATGCTCAGCTGAAGCACAGTGCAGAGCCCAGACAGCTGCACTGTTGCTGTGATCTCGGGAGGACTCTGACTGACCAGAAGGATGTAGTCAGGAGAGCTCCGCAGGGGTTTTTCTGCTTAGGATGCATTATGGAGCCTTAACTATGGAAGAGCCCGAGGGGGAGGAGGAGAGCCCTGAGGCAGTAGTCCTGGGCTGAGTCTAAACTCTGCCACTTCCTAACTGCGTGACCCTAGAGAAAGCTTTCTGCCCCTCAGTTTCATCATCTGTGAAATATGACTGACAATACCCACCTTAAGGGTGTGCACCTTAAACAAGGTAACATGGGAAATGCCTAGTATAGTATCTGGACATACTAAATGCTCAGTACAATAGCATGGACCTCAGAGGCAGCTGTGGTGTCATTCGTCAGCATTTTATACGGGACCTGCTACCTCCACCATTCTCTTTGGTTCGGTGAGAGTGAGTCAGGGTGCCAAGGCAGTATTGTCGACTTCTGCCCATGGAAGAGGAGAAGTCATGGGGTCTGGGAGCTCTTTGACATTGAGGTTTGTAGGAAGTGTGTGCTGGAAAAGGCTTGCTCTGCTTAACACAGAAGCAAGATGGTCTGCTGGGGAGTGTGGAGCCTGAGCCAGCCAGACCTGAACCCACACTCTCACTCTGTCCTAGACCTTGGAGGGGGCTGAGCACCTCTGAGCCTCAGTTTCCTCATCTCTAACATGAGGATAATGAGCCTCTGTCAGAGGCTGCTGTGAAAAGAAATAATAAGGCTCAAGTAACAGGCATGGAATAGAGGACGCCCCTCCTCCAGTTGTGAAGAGCGTTTTTAAGTGGATGCCCTAATCGCCTTCACCAAGCGGCTCCGGTCACATCATCCCAAGTACAGTTAATTGTCGAAGATGATGACAAAACAGGCAGCAGGATTTATTTTTCCAAGGAGGTTCATCAGTTGCAGGAGAGGCCTCACTTTGCTACTAGGGCTTGGAACCTGAAGTTTAAAAAACAATCCCCTGTATTCAGCTGCTGGCAAGAGGTGTTGGGTTACATTCCCTGGGGACCAGCCTCTTTTTATTCTGTTTCGTAGGTGGAAACTGGCTGAGGTCATCCAGACACAAAACACCCAGCATTGTGGGGGTGTGAAAACCTCTGTCCCTTCCCTCCCTTCCCCTTGTTCCTCTGCTTTCTTGATGCATCTTTTAGAGTCACTGTAGCTCATAAGAGAGCCAGTGAAATACACAGTCTCACACACACACACACACACACACACACACACACACAGACATAAAGGTATTTAAAAGTTGTTTGCACAAAGGATAGGATGGAGGAGTCCTGGCTCATCAATATTTCTTATGAAATTCACTGAGAGTTACAATTTTACTACCAGTTCAATATGAATTAACAGGTGGTGCACCTGTTAAAAATGCTAATTGTGTGTGTGTGTGTGTGTGTGTTTGTGTGTGTATAACAACACTACTGTGTATCACTGTGGTTTTTCTTATTAGGGAGGTATCTGGACGTGTTATTTAATTAGCCTTCATCTCTTCTCTGTGCCACATCTGGTGGCCAAGCTAGGCACGTGCTTATTAACACAGGCTCTTTCTGAGATTAGGGAGAGGCTTTATTTTACTGCACACCCAGTGAGGTTTGTCACGCATCCATTCACAGGGACTCTGAGGTCCAGGCAGCTCTGGGATCTCTGAAGCACACTGCTCACCACCCCAACCTCCTCTCTGAAGTGAGCCACAGAGGGCCTGCCCAGCACTTCCCAAGTCACAAGGCCATGCTGTGCCCTTGTCATCTGGGCTGGGATGGTGGAGTGGAAGGAAAAGCCAGTCAGGTGACTGGACGGAGCTGACGAATCCCAAGCATATCAGCTCACTTCTGAGTCCCAAGAGGACCTACCGGAACCCGTGTAGGATCCAGGGCTGGATGGCGACACGTTCCATCTGAGCAGCACAGATTGGCATCACCACAGCCCTGGACATCCCTGCCTGCCAAACCCTGGTCTCTGCTCTGGCTATACACTGGATGTGTGATGTGGAACTCTCTCCTTCCTTTTGGCTGTAAACGGGGGCAGGCTGCCTGCAGGGTTGACCCAGGGTATTTGCCTCTTTTCTGTCCAGGGGTGATCTACTCAAGCCTTTTCTAACCCCAGGGCCCATTAGGCATCTGTAGAGAGCTTCCAGGCTCTGAACATGCAGTTTTGGGGCAATGCCCCTCTCTAGATATATGTGTCTCAGGCTCAGCCTGCTCTAACACCTCCCCAAGCCCCAGTTTCCTTCTGCCCTTTGCAGAATGAAGGGGTTGACGTCTGGGAGGATTGAAACCACGAAAGGAGCTTGTTAGCATGTGGCAGTGTTGACCTCAGAGGTGGTCTGATGGCGAATGTGCTGGACAGTAACTCCCTTATTGCCCCAACCTGGAAATATACACAGGATGGTAATTAGTTTTGATCTCAGGCTAAAGCCATATGGAGCAGCGTCTGGGATGCTGTTTACCTTGCGGTATTACACTGTACATTAAAAATCAGCTGCTCTCTCCTGAGAGCCAAGCTGTCTCCTGGCTCTGCAGACTGCTGGTTAACACGGAGAAGCTGAACAGAGCCCTGCAGGTCCTGGGGTCCTTCCTGGCATCCTGTCTTTGGCATTTTGAACTGGCCTAGATTTTCTGGTCTGTCACCATTGGCCTCAAACACCACATTCCCGGGGGAAGGCAGGAGAGTTTCCTAGGAGTTAGAGTGGCAAGGAGCCCCAAGGATCCATGTTGTACCTGAAGGGGGGCGTGCCCTGAATGTACCAGGTGGCAGGTTGCTAGGGACTATGAGCCTGGCCTCTGCCTATAGTTTGGGAACAGTGACTTTGGAAAGAAGATTTGAGCAGCTTCAGAAAATAGTTTATGGCCGGATGCAGTGGCTCACACCTGTAATTCTAGCACTTTGAGAGGCCGAGGTGGGTGGATTACCTCAGGTCAGAAGTTTGAGACCAGCCTGGTCAATATGGTGAAACCCTGTCTCTACTAAAAATACAAAATTAGCTGGGTGTGGTTGTGGGCACCTGAAATCCCAGCTACTCTGCAGGCTGAGGCAGGAGAATCACTTGAACCTGGGAGGCAGAGGTTGCAGTGAGCCCAGATCATGCCACTGCACTCCAGCCTGGGTGACAAGAGTGAAACTCCATCTCAAAAAAAAAAAAAAAAAAAAAAAAGCCAGGTGCAGTGGCTCATGTCTGTAATCCCAGCACTTTGGGAGGTGGAGATGGGTGGATCACCTGAGGCCAGGAGTTCCAGACCAGCCTGACATGGTAAAACCTGGTCTCTACTAAGTACAAAAAATTAGCTTGGCGTAGGGGCATGTGCCTGTGATCCCAACTACTTGGGAGGCTGAGGCAGAGGCAGAAGAATTTCTTGAACCCGGGAGGTAGAGGTTGCAGTGAGCCGAGATTGTGCCATTGCACTCCAGCCTGGGCAACAAAAGCAAAACTCCGGCTCAAACATGAGTTCCAAATAAAGGTATTCAGAAGTCAGTTGCACAAAGGATAGGATGGAGGAGTCCTGGCTCATCAATATTTCTTATGAAATTCACTGGGAGTTATAATTTTACCACCCGTTCAATATGAATTAACAGGTGGTCAGCTGATAAAAATGCTAAGCAGTCTTAGGCTGCACAATAATAATAAAAATGATAGCAGCAACGATTTCAAAAGTGCCTATGATGTGCCAGGCATGTTCCATCAATTACTTTATGTAATTTTTGCAAGGTATGCATTACTTTCCTCCTCTTACAGACGAGGATGAGACATATAAGTTATTAGTCCCAAGCTCACAGCTCATCAATGGCAGGGCTGGGATTTTAATTCATCTGAATCTCCCGAGTTCCTGCCCCGTCCTCTCTGCCACCCATCAGCTGTCACCTGGAGAACAGAGGAAGGTGGCTCTGAATTTAGCTCTGGGCCTTGTGCTTTAGAGGGACTGGGGAAGAACTGAACTGAATGCACAGGTGGATGGGTAGAGCGATGGGGGTTCTGAACCACAGTCCTGGGAGGTCGCTGAGGGAATTAGGATTGGTTGTTGCCATGGAAATACTGGAGGGGGGATGGGGAGGGGGTTCACATAGGTCCCCTGGAATAGCGTTTTAGTCTGGTTAAAGATCAATTTTCTGTTTGAGGAGGTGGAACTAAGAGAGGATTCTTTTCCTTATAAATGAATGGGCCTTTGTTTAAAAACAGGGATGTAGTACATGCAGCTGCAGCAAAAGTGAGCCCCTGGAGCTGCCTCCTTAGGTTGGTGGACTGGAAGAGAACTCTTAACCCTAAAGGGCAGGAAAGGTTAAAGCTCCTCATTGCTACAGACCTAGCAGGGCAATAAGCCCCTGAATCCAGGTCCCCAGGGACTCAGCCTGTCTCCCACAGGGAGAAGGGCAGAGCTTCCCACAGGACAGAGGGTTTCAGCAGGTACAGAGTACGGATTTGCACATGTCCAATTGCCTCAGGCCACCCAGAGAGAGCCTCGTGGGCCTCTTTACTGCACGGGGCTTGCTAGGTACCGTTATACTGTGAAGCACCCAGGCAGCCTGGAGCTGCGCGGCCCAGGCACGAGTCCAACAGGTACAAGTCAGCTGTGGGCTTATAACATCAGCACCTAAATTGGAACTGAATGCAGTCAAGTTAGGTTACCTGCCTGCAGGCCTCATTTAAATTAGGAGACGTGGTTGATGGCCTAAAGGGGCCAGTAGAGAGGAGGCCCCGGCTTTCAATAGGTGATAGTTTCCATAGGTGATAGAGGTGGGACTGAAGGGTGTGAACCCTGGCCATGCTGTGGTACCTCCCTGGAAAGGAGCAAAGCTGTGGCCTCCACGTGAGCATGGTGAAGGCCATGTGGGGCGGCGAGTGACCAACCACAGGGCACAGTCAGTCAGCGGGGAGTGACCACCAGGATTCCTTATTGAAGTTGGATTCCTCAGCCTCTGCTATGCTACCCTCAGAGATTCTGATTCAATTTTTTGTTTTGTTTGTTTTGTTTTGTCTCGCTCTGTCGCCCAGGATGGAGTGCAGTGGCGCAATCTCCACTCATTGCAACCTCTGCCTCCCAGGTTCAAGCGATTCTAGTGCCTCCGCTTCCTGAGTAGCTGGGATTACAGGCATGCATCACCATACCTGGCTACTTTTTTTGTATTTTTTAGTAGAGATGGGGTTTCGCCATGTTGGCCAGGCTGGTCTCAAACGCCTGGCCTCAAGTGATCTGCCTGCCTAGGCCTCCCAAATGCTGAGATAACAGGGGTGAGCCATCGCGCCTGGCCCCTGATTTACTTTTTAGGAGGGGACATCTGTGTTGTTTCCAGTGTCTGGCTATTTTGAATAAAGCAGCTGCGAACATTCGTGTACACATTTTTGTGTGATGTAAGCTTTCATTTCTTTGTGATAAATGCTCAGGAGTGCAGTTGCTGGGTCGTACATTAGTTGCATATTTATTTCATCTTTTACGAAACTGCCACACTGCTCCCCACAGTGGCTGCACCATTTTACATCCCACAGCAGTGTATGAGTGCTGCAGTTTCTCCACACACTTGCCAGCATTTTATTTAGTACCCACTTTTATTTTAGCCTCTCTGGCAGGTATGCAGCTATGCAAGGCCATCTCATTATAGGTGTTTTTGGGTTTTTTTTTTTTTTAAAGACATGGTCTTGTTCTGTAGCTTGCCCGGGTTGGAGTGCAGTGGGCGATCATAGCTCACTGCAGCCTTGACTTCCTAGGCTCAAGGGATTCTCCCGCCTTAGCCTCCCAAGCAGCTATTTATAGGACCACAGGTGTGCAGCACCAAGCCCATCTAATTTTTAAATTATTTTGTAGAGATGGGGTCTTGCTATGTTGCCAGTGTTGCCAAGGCTGGTCTCAAACTCCTGGCCTCCCAAAGTGCTGGGATTATGGGAGTAAGCCACCATCCCAGCCTTCATTGTAGCTGTAAGTTGGTTTTCTCTTTTTTTTTGAGACGGAGTCTCGCTCTGTCACCCAGGTTGAAGTTCAATGGCAAGATCTCAGCTCACTGCAACCTCCGCCTCCCGGTTCAAGCAATTCTCCTAACTCAGCATTCCAAGTGGCTGGGACTACAGGAGCCCACCACCACACCCGGCTAATTTTTGTATTTTTAGTAGAGATGAGGTTTCACTGTGTTGGCCAGGCTGGTCTCGAACTCCTGACCTCGTGATCTACCCACCTTGTCCTCCCAAAGTGCTGTGATTACAGGCGTGAGCCACCACCGTGCCTGGCCAACTTGCTTTTCGCTAATGACTAGTGATGTTAATTTTTCATGTGTTTATTTACCTTCTTCTGTGGAATGGTCTGGCTTAGAAAAAGAAAAATTCCACAGAGGTGCTATACAAACAGGCAGGGTGTCAAAAGCCTTGGCCTCCTGCGTGGGCTTTGCCTCTCAGGGCTTCACGTGAAGGTGCTTGCTCATTTCTGAGCTCCCTTCCTGTCCCTGGTGTTCTCTGACTCCAAGATACAGTCATACCCCTTGGCAGGCAGCCCTGGCGGGAGCTGTGCTATATAGGAGACCAGGACAGCGGCCCCTGCCCACACACCGTCACCTCCCAGCCCCATCTCAGCAGGAGTTTAACCAGGCTGACTCACAGGTGCTGTATTATTTAAGGAAAGTTGTTTATTGATTGTTGGGCCTGGAAAGAAAAAGAAAAACAAAGAAGCAGATGCAGAGTGTCTCCTCACCACCTCTCTCTGGGCACATCCGAGATGGTGGCTGAGGACCAGGCCCCGCTCTGGGCGAGGCTTCCTTTCCGCCCCTGGTGCTTCCCTTTGTCTTTCTGCAGCCTGGGCCTGTGCTTTGGGTTTAGTTTTGCAACCCGGTCATGCTGAAGGTCCCAGAAATGCTTCCCCTTTTTATTGTAATTAAACCAAAAAAGACAAATTGGGTATGTAATTTAAAACTACTAATAACCACAGTGATAGAAGGAATTTTTCTCCTTAAAGCTAGCCTGGATTTCACCTTGCATTGGATGCCAATAGGCCACGTCCTTGTCCTTTTTTATCTCCTGTCTCTCAGGAGGGGGCAGCAGAAAGTGGTGTTGAGTTACTGGGATTGCTACTAGTTTGAGTACCTGCTGGTGGGTTTGGTCTCCATTGGGAAATAGGGGAAGATGTCATCTGCTTAAGAATGTATTTATGTTTGTTTTTCTGCCCAATGATACACATGAGCCCGGTAGTGTGTGAAATAAACCATCTTAGTCCTCATTTCAGTGAATCATAAGAAATTAAAAGGCATGGTTGTTTCTTCCTCAGTGTGATGAAGTCTATATAATATTTGCAAAATCTCCTTTGGTGAATTTGTATAAACAATCTGTCACAAAGAAAGTATTGTTTTCTATGTGGGCTTAAAGGATTTTTGGAAAACGGGCAGAGGATTTTCCCATGTATTTCCTGAGCCTGAGGAATGGAAATCATCTCACGGAGACAAATGACCACAGGCTTTCCACCCAGTCCCCATGGCCCACTAGAATTGTTGAGCATGTTTCAGTGGTTATTTGATTGGGCTCAAGACCAAAGTTGGAACTGAACCAAATGATGGTTTGGTTCAGAATATTTTTCCATTTTGGTACATTTGGAAAACCTAGGTTTGATGCTGGTGCAGTTGTTCAATAGATGTTTTAAAAAACTTTTGGTACAACACACACTGGGGCCTGTTGGGGATAGGGGTAGGGAGAGCAGCAGGATAAATAGCTAATGAATGTGGGGCTTAATACTTAGGTGATAGGATGATAGGTGCAGCAAACCACCATGGAACTTGTTTACCTGTGTAACAAACCTGCACATCCTGTACATGTATCCTGGAACTTAAAATTAAAAAAATTCGAAAAGAGAATAAAAAGAGATTTTTAGCAAAAAGAAGAAAAAGATTTTAGAGCCACCGAATCTCTTTTTAAGAGCATGGGAAGAATAGAAATACTTTGGGTAGAGCAATTTTTGACAGAAGATGATTTGCGTTTATATGAGATATATAAAACTATTCTTATGCATTTTTACTGCATGCCACACTTGGGATTTCTTAATATTTTTCACATCAACACACTACTTTAAGTCAGCTGATTAGAAATGTATGAACATGTTATAAGCTCAGAAAATGGCATGTAAAAGCAATAGAGGGCCAGGTGCAGTGGCTTACACCTGTAATGCCAGCACTTTGGGAGGCTGAGGCGGGCGGATGGCCTGAGGTCAGGAGTTCCGGACGAGCCTGGCCAACTTGATGAAACCCTGTCTTTACTAAAAATCCAAAAATTAGCCAAGTCTTGTGGCAGCTGGCTGTAATCCCAGCTACTCAGGAGGCTGAGGCGGGAGAATCATTTGAACCTGGGAGGTGGAGGTTGCAGTGAGCTGAGATTTTGCTATTGCACTCCAACCTGGGTGACAGAGTGAGACTCCATCTCAAAAATAAATAAATAAAATGAATAATTAAAAATAAAAGCAATAGAGTATTACAGTGTGAATCAGGAAATCTTGCACGTTTTGAAGGTTTCAAGTGACTTGGTTTAATAAATAAAGAAAACTTGTAATACCTAGAAAATTGATGTTGAACGAGAAAAATAAAACAAAATATTGCTATAAAAAATACTCTTGTTACATTCCTGACCCAAATTAAAACCTGATGTTTGTGTTTGGTTTGTTCGAATACATAAAATATATTATGGTCATTGGTGAGTAGTTAGTTCATTTTTATTCAAGTCACTTCTCCAGATAGCATCATTGTTATCAAATTTAATTCCCATGAACTTAACATTCTTCCAGGATGGTTGTATGTGTTGATCTTCTGGTTTCTTAAATATTTTGGGTGAGAGTTACTATACTTGCACTTGTGCTTCGCAGTGAACTAGAATACATACTTCTTATTAAAACCAGGAGGGGTTTTGCTAAAGAGAATGCACGCAGAGACTTTGTCTTTTTGGTACAACATAGAGGGTTTTATCTACCACTTGTGACTAACTAGCTTTCAGGAAAGAATGAACTAATGCTTTACTCATGGAGTTCGCAAATGTTTGTGGTGTACTGGCAGTAGGGATACATATGTAAGCATAACTTAACTCCTACCTTCTAGGGAGTTGAGTTTAGTAGAGGAGGCAGATTGCAATACCTAGTATCTATTATGCATTTATTATGTGGTAGGCATTGAAGGAGAAGTTAAGTGACATGTCTAAAATCATAGTAATAGAAGAGTCAGGCAGTGAACCCAGTCATTTTTATTGTAAAACAGGGTTTCTAATGGTTGGCATTTAGGGACAGATAGTTTTTGGTTGTGTAGGCTGTGTACTGTAGGATGTTTAGCTTCTCTGGTCAGTAGCACCTCCCCGACATTTGTGACAACCAGATGTCTCCAGACATTGCCAAATGTCCCCTGTGGGGACAATGGCCCCTGATTAAAAAGCACCGCTCTAGAGCCTGCCCTTGTACCCACCACTCTGTACTGTCTTCCCAGATGAGTAAGTGCTGTGGGAGAGAATAAGTGTGTTTACAGTGTGAAGTCCCGATTCCTGCTGGCAGCAGAGGACAGATGCCAACACTATTTAGGGTAGTGGAGAAGAGAAATATTCTCAGATGTGGTGCCATTGGAGATGACTTTTGAAGGGATTCACGTAGTCAGAGAAAGAGGAAGACTGTCTGGAGTAGAGGGATGCACACATACAAAGCGCACAGCAGAAGGAAGCAGGGCAACTTTGCCGGGTGACAGGTCGTTTGCTGTAGACCTTTTATTTCCCTCTCCAGTGCTGTTCTCTTGTCTCCTCTGTTCAAGCAGCAAGCCAGGGTCACAGCAGCTCTCTATGTCATTCTTACTGCAAATCAAAGCTGCTGTGTTAGTCAGGATGAGCTAGGTTACGTTGCAGTAGCAAACAGCCCCAGAATTGGCAGCAGAAAACAACAAAGGTTTATTTCTTGCTTGTGCCACATACCTGATCTGTGTCAGCTGTGGTCTCATGGTGCTGGTTACTTTGCAAAAGGAATGAGAACGTGGCGAATCACATACTGACTTGCAAAGCTGCATTCTAGACAAGTAACACTTACCACGTCTGCTTACATTTAATTGGCCAGGCAAGTCTCCTGTCCTCACCTAATTTTAAGGGGGCAACGGAGTAGAGTCCTACCATGTGCCCAGGAGACCTGGAAATATCTGAGGACAGCACTAAGTTGTACCATAAACGTCAGAGGCCCGTACCTGAAATGTTCAAGCACACACAACCCATTGTCTTCTCTCTGAGAGCCTCCTAGCTTAGCTTTCAAGAAGGGCCCTTTGCCATAGATGCTCAAGATTTCTAAAAATATCAATTATCTGAATAAGTCAAAGAAAGTCCTTGTGGGACCAGGTCACAAGCCCTCAGTTGTAAGAATCAGGATGTTGGGGTGGGAGTGGGAAAACTGATTGAAGTAAATATAGCCTGGATGTGGTGGATTGTTTTATGAGGAGGGGCAGTTGTTCAGGACACTGATTGTTATCTGAACACCCAGGATGCTTTCTTTGGCTGTCACTGTAGTAAAAAGAACAGTTTTAGGCCAGGCGCGGGGGCTCATGCCTGTAATCCTAGCACTTTGGGAGGCCGAGGCGGGCAGATCACCTGAGGTTAGGAGTTTGAGACCAGCCTGACCAACATGGAGAAACCCTGTCTCTACTAAAAATACAAAATTAGTTGGGTGTGGTGGCGCACGCTTGTAATCCCATCTACTCAGAAGGCTGAGGCAGGAGAATTGCTTGAACCTGGGAGGCGGAGGTTGCGGTGACCCGAGATCGTGCCATTGCACTTCAGCCTGGGCAAAAAGAGCGAAACTCTGCCTCAAAAAAAAAAAAAACAGTTTAAAGTCTCAGCCAAGTGTCAAGCAGCAAGAAGGTGTCCTTCGTGAACTCTGAATTTATGGGGCTGTGTCTGAAAACGAAGAGAAACCAACAGTAGCAACTGAGAACATTCTGGATGATTTTAGAAACCCCGAACCAATTCCTTATATACCAAGGAGCAGTAGCCTTGTTATAAACTCCTCCAGACCACGATGCTGGTCCTGGCCCTGGGGTGAGGAGATAGAGAGAGTGCCTGGCTGCAGTGGATCTAAAATGGGATGGCACCGGAAACCTGTGGGGAAGACACCATCCTTGTCGCCCCTTGACAGAGGGGGCACAGAGGCCTTAGAGAAACAGAAATAAAAATAGCAGTCATTTGCCACTTCCCTCCCCAATAAAATGTTCTCTCCAAACCTGGTTTCCACTCTGTTTCTGAACTGTTTCTCCCCATGGTGTGTAGGGAGCCAGGGTAAGCGTGGGAGTGGTAGGAAGGGGACGAAGGCAGCAACTCAAAGGAAGGCGGAATGAGTATCCATCTGGGAACGGCGGGCAGGGGCATTCTAGACATGTGAAGAGGCTGAACAGCCAGCTGGCTCCAGAGTCTCTTCACCTCTGGTGTCTTAGCAGAGCATGAGTGTATGCTTGTGTATATGTGTGTATATGTATTTGTGTGTATACCTGTGTTTATGTATGTGTGTGCATGCATGTGTGTACGTGGGTGTGTGTTTAGTGTATGTTTATGTGCATGCATGCATGTATGTATGTATAGATGTGGGTGTGTAGATATGTGTGGGTGTAGATATGTGTGGGTGTGCACACGCATGCACCCATGGGAGGGGTGCGGTGGAAGTTGTGTGCAGCTTCGAGAGCGTTACTGACCGTCCTGTGGTTTGCTGATAGCTGCCTAATCTAGGTTGTGTGTTTCCTCCCTCCCCAGCAGACACTCCGGGGTGCTCCGTGATGCACCGGGACGCTAATATTTTCACACCTGCAACCTGTATTGTTCTGTTCTCTCTCGGAGGGCAACATCGCCCTTCTGGATGCTTAAGCAGGACACACAGGACCAGAAAATATAAGACCCTGAATGCTCAGGGTCAGAACAGACAGAGGGGGTCTGAGCAAGGTTGTGGGCCAGCCAGGAGTGCAGGGCCAGGGCAACACCTGCTCACTTCCTCCCAGCCAAGCCCTCCCTTCACAGTGACTAACTTCCCTTAAACACCTTGTTTTCCTGGCTGTAAAACGGGCATGTTGCTTACAGCTGTGTAGAAAGTGTTTGCAGGTGCCCAGGCTCTGGGAATTTCTTTGAGTAAAGGAGGATCTTTGTGGGTGGTACACACAGCCTTGGCTTTCTGCACCTTCTTTGTCAGCTGTCTGTTCAGTGGGGGTAGCTGTGAACACTCGCTTACCCTTCATGTACCCTAGGATCAGGACTGTGCCTGCAATGACCACGAAGCCTGGGGAACCAGATGGCTATAGACCTCATGAGGGCCTACCAGTTCCCAGGAAGGGGATTTGGGCTGCCAGGACGGGGCGCAGCAGAAGGACTCAGAGAGAGGGTTGCCTCACAGTTAGCCCTGCCCATCTCCAGTGCACTGGGAAGGTGGCTGAAACCCTGCCCTTACCCCATGCTCTGAGGTCTCCGGAAGACGCAGGTGCTATATATAAAACTAAGACTATTATCTCACTCTTGCTAAGTTTCCACCCTCGTGGCTTACTGTACACCACTGGGGAGAACATTTCCTGAAGCCCTTCTCCCAGAGCTCTGGGGCCAGGCAGAGGGACGCCTTCTGAGAGAGAGGAAACCTTCCCCTCTGGGAGGCCTTCGGCAGAACTTGCTAGAAAAGTGGGAGGAGAATAAAGATGTCCAGGAAAATGCCCAACCTCACCCTAGTGAGCTTCCCACTAGCTGAGTTGGGGACCAACATGGTACCCGCCTACAGGGAAGTCCCTCATCTTCCCCCTGTTGCCTTTTAACATGGAGTCTCTGAGTCAGGGATGGACATGGTGGTGAGGGATGCTAAGTATGGGCAGACACCCTAGTGGGTTCTGCTCAAACTCCAGAGGGGATGGGGATGGGGAACACTCATGAGGAACTTCTGTTTGGCACTGGTCATCGCCATGACGGATGAGGGGAGGTCCAGGTTGGGAGGTTTCCATTTAAGTGTTGGTTCCTTGCAATTTCCCTGGGCAATTTTTCCAAACAGCCCAGGATTGTCATTTTGGGTAGGACAATTCCCATTGTTTGGGACTGTCCAACACACTGAAGGTCACTGAGCATCTGGCACTATTTGCCATTGTGCAACTCTCTCTCTCTCTCTCTCTCTCTCTCTCTCTCTCTCTCTCTCAAACACCCTCTAGGGCTGGAGGCAGGTACTGCATCTGGTGAGGAACCACTGCAAGAAATTATTTACCTTGGCAACATCTCAAGAGGATATCGAGCTGCAATCAAAGGATTTTGGGGAGGTGGAGTAGGAAGGAGGTAGAGGATGTTAGGCTGAGAAATGTCCTGTCAGCTTGGACAGGGTGTTGGCCCAATTTTTTTTTTAAGTGATAAAGTTTCTTTTCTTTCTTTTTTTTTGAGATGGAGTCTCACTCTGTCATCCAGGCTGGAGTGCAGTGGCACGATCTCAGCTCACTGAAGCCTCCACCTCCCGGGTTCAAGCAATTCTCCTGTCTTAGCCTCCCAAGTAGCTGGGACTATAGGTGTTCACCACCATGCCTGGCTTATTTTTCTGTTTTTAGTTGAGATAGGGTTTCACCATATTGGTCAGGCTGGTCTTGAACTCCTGACCTCAGGTGATTCGCCCACTTCAGCCTCCCAAAGTGCTGGGATTACAAGTGTGAGATTACAGGCGCCCAGCCTAAAGTTTCATTTTTTTGTCCTATTTATAAGCACCCAATTAACTGAGCACTCTCAGTTAATTGGAGAATCTTTTGCGTTGTTTGGTTTTGTTCTTATTCTTAATAAGAATGTCTTAAGATGTCTCTTAATAAGCAGTCTTACTTGTGGGTGGGGCCGGCTTCTCGAATGTATGCTCAGAAGGGCCCCGCCTTTGAGGTTGAATGTGTGGCTGTCACTGCCTTGAAATTCGTCTAATTATTCTTTGAGTTGGTGTTTTGTAAGTGAAGTCCAGTGGGACAATGAAGTATGAATTCCCTGGGCTTCAGCCCCACCTGGCTTCCTTCCCACCTCTGGCAACTGCTGACTCTTCTGATCCCATCAGGAGCCTGGTTGAAGGTTCAGGAAGGGATAGGGTTGGCATCACTGGTGTCCCAAGGTAAGGTGTGGTGGCCATCCCCACCCCAGGCTGGTAGGGCCAAAAAGTGGGCAACTCCACGAGAATCCAGCTCATTCCAGATCCAAATACCAATCATGTTCCAGCACAAAGTGTGCAATTGCTTTGGGTCTCACCAGGCAGGTGTGTGGGAAGAGGAGGCCTCTCTGTTCCTGGCCTGGCACCTGGTAGAGGAACTAGTAGACATTGTGAGTGGCCAGAGTCAAGGGGCAGGATCCCTGGGTCCTGTGAGGCTCTGCACTCATTAAATGGCAAATAAGAAACACTGCATCAAGTTGAGAGAAACTCTGTAGAATAAAGGAAGGAAACAGTTTATTTTAGCACCTTTTATGGCGCCTTTTCCCCGCTTTTTGAACAAGGCCGCTGCAGTTTTACTTTGCACTGGGCCCTGAAACTTAGGTAGCTGGCCCTGTTTGCTTACTTCATTGCTACCTGCAGTTTCTGTTTAGTTTCTGTCTCCCATTTTTAAAAAATAAATAACGAGTTAAAAGGGCTCACCATGAACACAAGTGCTTCCATTTGTCTTCCCCCTTCTGTTCTTCTGATGAACACGATCACCAGCCCATCACCAGCCACCCCACCCCAGGCTTCTTTTCCAGTGCTACCTGGTAGCCTGGCACCTTTTGGAGGAGGCCGTCAGTTGGGAGAGGAGACAGGCAGGGAAGACAGATTTATCTGTTGGTGGGATGTGGCTGAATTTTGTGGCTGGTAGTTCATGAATCTTCCCGCTGGGGAGTGATTTCTTCCCAGGCAGTTCTGGGCTAGTGCTGGGCCTGGGCAGGATGCTGTCAAGATACTAGACGAGGAACCATAAAGCAGGGTTCCAAGCAATGAGGCTCGGCTCTCATCGGCAAGCTTTATTAAGGGACTGTGTGCAAGTGGGGAGATAGTGCTGCATTAAGCAAGTTAGGCACTGTCCTTGGGCAGGAGTGTCGTGCCATAAGACATGGCCCAAGGGAGAAAGACAGTGAGGAAACCTCATGGCAGGTCAGGTGGGCCTGTAGACAGGGACGGGTGAAGGCTAGGCCCTGCCCACTGCCGCTTCTCATCATTAGTCCCTAGTCATGGAAATATCACGTCTTCCGCTTTATCTAGGAAGTTCTTGTTGGGGGGACGTTGGATGTCAGGAGCCACTGTGCCTGCCTCTACCCTAGTCCCCTCCACAGCCCGCTGCATAGTTTCCAAGTGTCACAGGACCACAGTGACACCCACCCCACCTGTACATTTTAAGTGTTAGCCACTTCTTGTCTGTTACTATAAAATGCACAACAGACATTCCTAGACCCATCAGAGACCTGGCGAGGCCAGACACTGGACATCCTCCTACCACTGGGCCAGACACACCCACAGCAACCCAGACAGGCAGCCCACGCACTGAGGCCATCTCTGTTTTTGGATGTCTCTAGCCTGGTGCCTCACCAGGGAGGGGGAACAGCCAGAACGAAGGCATGGAACATACTCACGTTAAGAAGTCACTCGTCATTTATCTAAAATCCAAACTTAACTGGGCATCCTGTACTTTTTCTGTCAGCCCTAACCCAGAGGGCAGTTTTGTCACAGCCTTTGTGAAGTGGGTGAATCCAGAAAGGAGACAGCTGGTGGTCCAGAGGCCTCTGGAGGTCCCTTACTAAGGGGCCAGACGTCTGGGGCTCTGCTGCCCACTGCTGCCACCTGCTTGCTGTACCATCTGGCATTGTTCTGAGGCCTGGGTATAGCCCTTGTTCAGTGGAGATGGAGACACCAGTGTCTTCTTCCACCTCCCTCAGCCTGTCCCCCAGGATGGAATATAGTGAGGGTCCTGGCAGAATCCTGGTCCCGGGCTGCCTGGCCTGCCAGGCCTCCATCAGAAAGCGGCTCAGTCTCCCTGCCTCGTTAGTTAAGATGCTGTCAGCTGCAAATATCAGAAAACTGCAACCCAGTAGGGTTGAACAATAAAGAAAACACATTATTTCACCTTAATAAGTCCCAGCATAGGCAGTTCTAGCATTGGCTAATTCATAGCACAGCAGAGTTACTGAAAGACCTCTGTCCTCTGCGTCTCTCTGCCCTGTCCCACAATGTGTTGACTCATCTTTCCTCGTGGTTGCTCGATGGGTGCTGCAGGTCCTCGTGTCCTGTGTGGACATAACATCCTGTGGAGGAACAAGAGGGGATGGCTCTTCATGGTGTCTAAGGCCGAGACATCTTTCTCAGAAGGCTCCCAGCAGACATCCCCTATGTCTCATTAAGCAGAATGTGTCACATACTCGTGCCTAAGTCAGCCTCTGGCATCGGAGTGAGTGGCTTATACCAATTAGCATTGACTCTGGGAGTAGCTCCAAGGAGCATTCATTTTGGTGGGTCTCTTGTGGCGAGATGACTCCCAAATGAAATTAGGTTCCCTGAACTGTTCCCTACCTCATTCTACCAAGGGTTTGAGGCAGGTTTGATTTATTTTTTCTTTGTTCTTTTTGGTTTTTAACAAAAACTTAAACATTACAGAGAAAGAAGCTAATGACAACCACAACTAAATAATGATAACCACAACTCAATGAATGATTTCACTCATTCTAAGTATTTGCAATCCTCGTAAATCCAATTTGGTCTTTGACCAATTGCCTAATTTTATTTTACATAATTTCCATCTGATTGTACAAGTTTTATCTTTTATCATTTTAACGTCATTTCATATTTTCATCTTCACACACTGATGTAGGTCACCTGCTTGCCATTTTAAATGAATAATCGCAGCTAACTTATCAAGTCCACATCATGTGCCAGGCACCTTTCTAAGTGTCTTACATTGACTCTTTTATTTAATCTTCATGGCGATCCATTTTCAGATGAGGAACTGAGGTACAGAGTATCTAGTAATGAACTGTGTGGTCTGATTCCTGAGTGTGAACTTTCAGCCACTCCGTCATGTACATCATCTTCTACCTTTGGGTGGGTAGTTTCCATTTTTTATTTTAGTTATTGCCATATGCAGTCATGAGCATTTTTGTTAAAATGACCCCTTTCCTTCACCCTTTAGTGACTTCCTTGGAAAGTGTTCCCCTCGGTGGTATTGGTGGGTCAATGTCCAATACCAAGAATGATGTATAGCATATTTCATCTTCCACACTACTCTCTGGAAAGACTGAGCCAATTACAGGGTCATCTGCAAAGTCTAAGTGCTACAGTTTCCCTACTACCACTTGGTTTTGTTTGTAGTTTGATATTGTCTTACTGTCCCTTAAAATTGTAGTTTGTCGTTCTTTAGTTTTCAAGAGGGACTCTACATGTTTCCTTGTGATGATGGCGTTTAATTACTCATGTGTAAACTGTCTATCCCCATTGAGCCACCACTGACTGAACATGTTGATGGCATTTTTATACAGTAAGCTATCCGTTACTTCATGTACAACTATTTTTCCATTCCATGTTTTTCTCTTAAAATTGTACTTTATTTTGCAATGATGTTTTTATTCTGAATTATTCTAGTAGGTCCATTTTTTTCCCTTGTGAAATTGTTCTCAATTGCCCTGACCTGGAAATAGGACCCATATGGTACTGGAAGGTGATGGGTTTTAATGATTTTTCTTATGCAACCACCCTTAGTGAGGACTGAACTGAGCCTCATTCTGTGGACTGTGCTTTTTGGAAACCCCTTTTTGAGCCCCCAGGAAGCAATCTGGCTGAGAGCTGATGCCTGGATGCTAGCTAGCTGGCTGCTGGCCATATCCGGCCACCCCAGTCCCCTGGCCATCTGTACACCTTGGCAACAGAGTGGCGACTGACACACCCAGGCCCAGAAAGCCAGACAGACTGGCGGCTGGAAACTTCATGGAATCCTTGTAATTAGAAATGGAAAAGACCTGTTAGCTTGAGTGGTATCCTCCTCCTCCCACAGGCCCCAACCAGCTTTAGAAGGTGACATATAATTTGCTCTGTCACCTGGAGCACTCAATTGAGTTTTCTGGACCTTATCTGTGAAATCCAAGAGCTGGACCAGATCAGGGGTTTTTAACCCCTTTTGGATTTTGTACCATTTTGGAAAGTGGTAGAAACCCACACACTCTCTTCACAGAGAGAGGCACATTTCACAGGACATTGTGCCATTTTGGGACATTGATAACAAGAAGCCTGTCTAGAGCCTAGCCCATAGTCTTCAGGTTTAGAACCCAAAGACTTGTTGATCTCTGATGTCCCTCTCAGCTCAGAAAACCCACATTCTAGAAAGTTTTCTGTCAAGGCCCCTAGGTATGGAAATGGGTAAAAGGGAGTCTCTTGTACTTAACTTGGAGGAAACTACTGTCCAGCCCAGTGAGGTTTACTGTCAGGCATTTTTATTTATTGTTTTACCATTTATTATTTTCCAGGATTGAGTTCAACTTTATGGTACCATGTACTTTCCTGTCATCTTAATCTTTTTAAATGTTGTACTGCCTTTAATTGAAACAATTGAACTCTTCCAGGCATGGGCTTTAAGTGGCTTTGATCTTCACCTCACAGGAAGGGGGATCATCTTTCTGGCAATTCCCAGCAGATATTAGCCTCTGGCTGCTGACCCTCAGCCTCCTCTCCAAGCCCTTTAACAGCCTGGAACAAGAGGCAACAAACTAGTTGGGCTGGTGTTTATGTGAACAGATGGGTACTTGGGAGGTGGAAGATGCAGGGGAATCCCTTCTGATGGCTCTACAAGTGCTCTCCTAGCACTCTGGGCTTGCGTGGTTAAGAGGCTTTGCTTCAGTTCCCAGGGACTTAAGAGTTTAATTCCTCAAATGACCTGCTTGACAGGGAGTCCTAAGGAATGATTCCGGCCTCAAAGATTTGTCCTCAGAGGTCAGGAGAAAATGTGCAATGTAAGCTGATATAGCTGGAGCGGGGATACCTGCAACCTCCAGCTGTGGAGGCCAGCCTAGTCTCCTGGAATGGGGTGGAGGCAGTCACAGATACAAGTTGGCTTGGTGGGAAGTTGAAGGTATTCAGACTTGTATGTGCCCACAGGCACTTCTGCATATTTGGATTTGACCTAGGAAGCCTGGGGAAGGAGGGAGAAAATCAGAAGCTTTGACATCGGTTTTGTTTTGTTTTGTTTTGTTTTTGAGAAGGAGTTTCCCTCTTGTTGCCCAGGTTGGAGTGCAATGGAGCGATCTCAGCTTACTGCAACCTCTGCCTCCCAGGTTCAAGCGATTCTCCTGTCTCAGCCTCCTGAGCAGCTGGGATTACAAGCATGCGCCACCACGCCCTGCTAATTTTGTATTTGTAGCAGAGATGGCGTTTCTCCATGTTGGTCACCTCAGGTGATCTGCCTGGCTCGGCCTCCCAAAACGCTGCGATTACAGGCGTGAACCACTATGCCCGGCCAACATCAGTTTTTCGTTTCTGCAATCTCCTCTCTTCCTCTGGCCATCAGAATGTTTCTGGAAAATGTGAGATGAGGGATAAAGGAATTAGTGCTTAAATATTTTACATAATATTAGGATGATTTTGCTGTGTGGGGAGTGGCCTGAATGCAGGGTGTCTTTGAGTAACTGACCTTTAACTATTCTTAGGCCCTTCTGGTTTTATCCCAGTTACTGATGCTGTTCTTATCTCCTACCTATTCTGGAATTCATCTCTGAACATTTAATACATTTGGCCAAGCAAGAGCAATGCACTGATTCTTTTAAAAAGTACAAGCTTTTGCCAGTACTTCTTTCAAATTCTAAATTTTATGAGGAGGTTGTTCCACTGTGCAAAGGAGCCACTGACTTCAGGAAATGTCATTCCAGCTCAAGATTTCAAATGAAGTTGAGACTGTGTGAAGTCACAGGTTTTCCCATATCGTCCGCAGAGATTAAAAAGCCTCTCAGTTTTAGACTGGGCACAGCATTGTTGAACATCCATTACTTACTGTTTAAGTAGCCAATGATTTCTGAAAAAAGCTTGGCTGTAAAGTTGCCAGAATGATGCACTGGTTTGTTTCAAGCCTCTGTAAACTGTCTTTCCCAGTGTCATTTTTATCTCCATTGCTTTTGTCACATCTTTTTGCTCATTTCCCCAGAGTGGAAAAATGTCACATTCCCCAGAATGACAATTTTCATTGCTGCCCACTCAATTCGGCTTTTCATAAATGCCAAGGAAATACACTAGCTGGGTTCTTCTCCATTCTCACACATCTTCATTAGCACACACAAGAAGTTTTTTTTACAGGAAATTCACATGTTGACCAGTTATGATACCTGTTGGAGTGTGGATAGCCTTGGTTATATTAACGTTTTTAAAGATAAGTAGTGTTGGCTGGGCTCGGTGGCTCACACCTGTAATCCTAGCACTTTGGGAGGGCGAGGCAGGTGGATCACCAGGTCAGGAGATTGAGACCATCCTGGCCAACATGGTGAAACCCTGTCTCTACTAAAAATACAAAAATTAGCCAGGCATGGTGGCGAGCGCCTGTAATCCCAGTTACTCAGGAGGGTGAGGCAGGAGAATCGCTTGAACCCGGGAGGCGGAGGTGTCAGTGACCTGAGATCGTCCACTGCACTCCGGCCTGGGCAACAGAGCAAGACTCCATCCAAAAAAAAAAAAAGGTAGTGTTATTACTTTCTTGGTCATGCGTAATTACATCGGAGATCTAATTATTGAGCGTTAACAACGCTTTGTAATTGGAACTTTATGGCATGCTAAACATTTTTCTGAAGTGCTTGTACTATTAATGCTTATACTCTTTATTAGTTTAGTAGTCACCTTTTTTTCACACTGTAAAGGTAAACGGAATTCAGCTTAAGATTGAATCATTAAACATTTTCAGTGGTCTAAACAAATAGTATTTAGAGTCCGACCCTCTCAGTGTTTGAGATCTAGGAAAACACGAGCCTTGGGCGGATGGGTTTCGGGCAGAACCGATACCTTCTGCAAGCTGTACGTGGAGTTCCAAACAGTGTCATCCAAAGAACTTAAGATGTTTTTTTAAAATTAGCCCTTGAACAAAATTGAATAATTGTGGTTACTCTTGTGGGTGAGGAGGCCGGGGTAAGGAAGACAGGATTTGGGAGTCTGCTGACCTACAAGTTTAGCCCTACAAAAAGTATATCCATTTTACAAACGAGGAAGCCCAGACGTACACACATCCATTCTCCCAAGCCCGGAGCTGGCGGCCAGCAGCGCCGAGATTCTTTCCGTAAGCCGCAGCAGCGGCAGCCCCTCGTCTTTCCCGCTTGTGGGGGCGCAAGCCAAGCTTGCGAGACAGCATTCGAGCCCCGCCGCTGCCTGGGCCGCAGAGCGGCAGGGGTGGCAAAACCGGCCGGGGCGGCCACCTCCCCGTCACGTGACCAGCGGTGCTGCAGAGCATGCTGGGAGGCGACGCCCCCTCCCCGGCCGCGGGCTTCCGCGCGTGGGCGGCGGGCTGGAGGCCTGCTAAGGGAGGTGGGGGCTGGGCTGGGGCAAGGGGAGAAACCGCGGCGAGGAAAAGCCCCCTGTGGAGCAGGCGCTGCTCCACCGCCCTGCCCGAAATCCCGGCGCGGCGCCCCCGCCTCGGCCGGCGAGCGTCGGGCTGTGGGAACTGGGCCTGGGCTGAGGGCAGAGGGACTGCGGCGCGGTCGGTTCGCTGTAAACAAGTCCAGCGAGAAATGGAGGCAGGCCTGGGCCCCTGGTGCAGGCCCTCACACCCACGGTGCTGGCACTCGGTCTTTCTCCTGCATAGGGGATAGGACTGTGTGTGCAATCGGATTTTTCTGGTAATAGCATGCACTTTTTTTCCCTTCACCCACTCAGACATTCCGCATTTTTCCTTATAATCACTTTCTGTTGCTTCAGCATACACAGCCCTTGGCAGGCGAAGTAGAACCTCGAGTTCTTGTCAGAGCTCAGCGTTTAAGCTGCTGAAACGCAGGGCATATTTGGTTTAGATATTTTACTGTTATGAAAATAAACCACCTCCTGCAGTTGCACCAGCTCAGATTTTTCCTCGATAGAGTTAGTGTGGATTATCTATTGGAGGAAAAAATGTTTAATTAGAAAGGAATAAAATTTTAACTCTTTGCTCCTTGAAGTTGGCGGGAGCTTAGGCAAGGAACAGTTAAAGGTAAGCACAAAAAATGCCAGGGGCCCCAAGAAGCCACTATTGGAATGCAGTATCTATTTGCTACTGGTTTCGCACTCTGCCCCAGGTTTCCCAGTTGGGACTCCACTCGGGTCCTGGGCAGACAGAACGGGAAGGCATCCTCCCAGTGGGGCTTCATTACCATCTGCCCAGTAAAGAGACTACTAATAGTTGTATTTCGTGCATTTCTTGGAGCTGAATGATTGGATTAATTGAGAGGATTGGATTAAATCTAGTATTCCCTTATTGTGCGAGCGTAGTCAACTTTGGTCATCTCTCTCTAGGCCTAGTGCCAGTTGTTGCCTGGCTTTGTAACCAGTTAGCGACAGTGAGGCCATAGAGGCGTATAGGCAGCCCTGCAGAAGGGAATTCTTTTTCCGTACCTCACCGTGATTAAATAGGGATAACCGTCAAGTTGAACTTTCTCTTGGGGGAATCATTTTCATGCTCAACATAGACCTAGTGGAATTTTCTTGTCCCTTTCTCTTCCCTGGCATTTTCTCTGGTCTTAGGCAAGCATTTCCTGCCTTTTCTGATCCCCTCTTTGTGTGTGCATGGGATTTAGGAGAGGAAGGAGGAGGAGGGACTTTTCTGTTATGGGAGCCCTGGGTGAGCAGGAAATGGCTATTCAGGTACCGATTATACTGCAGAATTAGGGAGTGCTGATGCTGATGAGGAGTCAGTTAGACGGATTCAGCCATCATGACATCTGCAGTCAGAACGGGGCGTTTAGTGAGTGCCCTTCAAGTGTGTGTGCTCTTTTCAGGTGCATTCAGCAGCAGAATTCGGGAAGACTGTCCCACTCCTCCTACTCTCTGTGGTGCTTACAGTTTACTCTGTGCGTCTCTATGGATCTGTGGAGTTTAAGAGATTAAGTCTTTGGAGAAAATGGGTAAAGTGAAGTTTTTAAGTAGCACTGTTGTTAGCAAGATGCTAGCACACTTAGAGCTTGCAAGAATTCTGTTGGGGTGTCACTTTCTAGTCTTCTGAAATGATACTTCTTCCAAAAGCAGGAGTTCTGGGCTTATATAGCAGGGAGCCTCGCTGCAGCTCACACAGATCCTTTGCTGGCTTATAGTCATAGTGCCAAAAGCATTTGGAGTTCCTGGAGGTGTGTTAGCATGAAGAATCAGTGTCATTGGGTAGCTGGGACTTTGTGAGAAGTCGTGTCGGTGTCTGTAGAAACAGTTTCAGACTGACTGCTTGCTGGTTTCTCATTGAAGACACCATGTGCTCCATGTAGTGCTCTATGTAATCTAACATCCAGAGTCAACGCAAAAGCTTCGAATAATGACAAACCCAGATCCAGAAAAAGACACAGACCTTGACTAGGTGGTGAATTTCTTCTGAGCTTTCCAGCATCTCATTTTTAAAAAATTTTTATTTATTTATTTATTTTTTAAATAAGACAGTTTCACCATGTTGGCCAGGCTGATCTCGAACTCCTGACCTCAAGTGATCCACCCGCCTCAGCCTCCCAAAGTGCTGGGATTACAGGCCACCGCGCCCGGCCTCTCATTTTGTATTCTCTTCCTCTCTTGCTTGAATTTTGTTTGGGTCCCCAGTCCCTTGTCATTCTGATAAGGGTAGAGGGGCTCAGAAGGTGGTCTTTGCAGGCAGGCAGTGTAGCCTGTGGGAAGAAGCAGCAGGCTGTGAAGTCAGAGGCTGAATTTCAATCGTAGCCTGTCCAATCACTAATATCATTTTAGGGAAGATAGTTATTTTCTGTGAAGACACCTTCAGCATTCGGTTTATGTGGGAACTGAGCGATGTGGGTGAAGTGCCTTGCATATATGGTAAATTGTATTAATAGCTGTGATGGTTAATACTGAGTGTCAACTTGATTGGATTGAAGGTTGCAAAGTATTGATCCTGGGTGTGTCTGTGAGGATGCTGCCAAAGGAGATTAACATTTGAGTCAGTGGGCTGGGAAAGGCAGACCCACCCTTCATCTGGGTGGGCACCATCTAATCAGCTGCCAGCAGGATTAGAAAATAAAGCAGGTAGAAAAACATGAAAAGACTAGACTGGCCTAGCCTCCCAGCCTACTCATCTTTCTCCCATGCTGGATACTTCCTGCCCTTGAACATCATACTCCAAGTTCTTCAGTTTGGGGACTTGGACCAGCTCTCCTTGCTCCTCAGCTTGCAGACAACCTGTTGTGGGACTTTGTGATCATGTGAGTTAATACTTAATCAACTCCCCTTTGTATACATATACATATATATGTATATATCTTATTAGTTCTGTCCCTCTAGAGAACCCCAACTAATACAATAGCTTAGTGTTTGTTTTTCTTTTCTTTTCTTTTCTTTTCTTTTTAATTAATGAAGCTCTGCTGTACTGGATGCTATGGAGAAGATACCAGAAAGGACTGTTCTCAAAAAAACTGACAGTGAAGATGATACTGACTAATGTTCATTGAATGCTTAATATGCTCCAGACATTGTTCTAAGTGCTTTGAATATTTTGGCTTATTTCATCCTCCTAATAACCCTGTGAGTTAAGTGCTATTAATATATCTATTTTGCAGTGAGGAAACAGACCCAGAGGTATTAAATGACTTCTCAGTTGTCTGAGAAAATCCTACTATGTGAACACAATCCGTGCACCTGCCTGGCTGCACGGTCTGGGCTCTTAACTGCTGTAGTCTACACTGCTGTAGTATAGGCTAACACACTGGGGAATCTGACAGTGTCATCAGCAGCTGCTTGGTGTGCAGAGACCCCCAGAGATCAACCTCCAGGTATGCATCTGGAGCAGTCTCTGTCCTGCCCATGCACCTTTCCTTTCTCTATAGCATTGCTGCTGTGACCAGAAGGCATTGCCTTCAGCCTTCCTACAGAACAGATGGCCCACTGAGTTCTTTCCTTCTGGCTGAGACTTTTCCCAGTTGGCCTGATAGGACCTTATTATCAGCATATTAGAAAGCCAGGACTGCTTCCTTACAAGAGGTAGTGGGGGTGAGAGGAGGCCAGAGGGCCTTGGAGAGTTCAAAGAACCTGGGAAAACTTAAGACATTGTTCCTTGCCTGTCAGCTCTTCCCTGTGTCCTTCCCAGCAGTTGTTAGAGTTTCCAGATGAGACTGGCTTTCTAGCTCTTTCTTGCACTGCTCAGCTCAGCTCAGCCCTCTTAATTTTAAGCAAATAGGTGCAACAGGTTAGAGAGGGTAGCAGCTTGAGATATAAGCAGGGTAACAGAGCTGACTCTCCCTCGAGACCATCAGCAGATCTGTGAGTACGCAGTCAGCAGGATGGGATGAGAGGCCAGATCCAGAGCCAAGCTCTAGCCCAGTGACCTGGAGCAGGGAGGGCTGCCCCATCTGGGATGCTGCTTTTCATAACCTCCTGCAGATCGTGCCTGTCTCCTTCCTAGTGTGACTTCTGCTAATAGCTACCAAACTTTGAGGTTGGCATCCTGGGGAAAGTCTTCCATTTTTCTCCAGCCTCTGATGACTTAGTAATGCCCCATTCATATATAAGTGAACAAAACCTGTCACCCTGGCCTCTGTCTTTTCCAGAGATGGTTTAGTTGGTTTAGTCTGGGGAGAGGCAAAATGAAATGTGAAGGCACATACTTGCCAGTCTTATGATTCTGAAAGGTTGGTCCTCCTCTAATTGGCTCAGTGCCTCCATACTCTGATTTAAGAGAGGTTTCTCATCACCCGAGCAGTCGGCATCCCTAGCCCTGCCCTTCTGGCCTGTAAGGTCAGCTCTGCTCAGTCCAAAAATGAGCCGTCACAACTGCTTTAGGGATCTTAAGGAATCTGTGACCTTTCTCATCTTTCACATGAACAGAAATTTCCTGAATATCCACTCTATACCAGGCAGTGGGCTAGGTGCTGTGGAAACAAAAGATAAACCAAACAGAGCTGCTGCCCTTAAGGCGCTGTCCAGTTTGAGTGATTCCCCTTGGTCCCTTGACAGTTACACTGGTGACATTTAGGCGACAGAAAACAGGATTTGAGCCGGTTGGGCAGATGAATTCAAAGCTGCCCTTCAGCCTACAGTCTTATTTTGCCTCAGGGGCAGTGTCCTTCCATCTGTCTGGAGAGCACAGTGCATGGGACCCTAGCTCTAAGTTGAGTGGCTCCCCAGTCTGTGGGCAGCCAGTTGTGGCTGTAACCAGAGCTGCCTCAAGAGGATTTGGCTCCTCTTGGGGACCCCTTATCACCCAGATATGAGGGCGTATCTGCCAGGGTAGACCACATAACTGTGGCATTCCTCGGGCAGCTCTTATGTGGAGAGTTCTAGGTTGGTGCAGAGGACCCTGGAGAATTGTCTCTTTCACTAATGCCACCTGGGGCAGACCTCCAGTGTCTTCACCACTAATCACCTCCCCTCTCTAGCTCCAACAGTTGTGTTGAGGAAAAGTGACTTCCGTGCTCATCAGAGTGCTTGGGACTGCATAAAGCCCAGTTCACCTGTCAGGTATATTTGATTTCAGTTTATTCTTCAGATGAAACGGCCAGCCATTGTTTGCAGAGTTGGAGAATCAAGCACAAAGAGATTGCCCCACCTGACCTCCGGATACCCATCTCTCCAGGGATGATGAGAAGGGGAACTAGGTGCCTTCCTTGCTGATGCCAGGGCTGTTTCTGCATCACAGTGCTCTTTTGTCTAAAAGGGGGAAATTCTGTTTCTCATGTGTGCAGCACTGTGTTTTTGTGATCTTTTCAGATTTGCTTATTGGTGCAGAAAGGGGAAAGAGCCTAAAGTTTCTTAAATCTTTGCCAGACACTGTACTGTGCCTCTAAATGCATCATGCCTTAATCACTCCTCACAACAACTGTTATTACCTTCATCTTTCAGACAAGGAAACAGATTCAGAAAGGTTCACCAAGTTGCAACAGGCACTTCGCCTGAATCAGTGAATTTCTTCTTGGACCTACCAACATTCAGTTAATGCTTGCCCAGGTTTCTGCTTTGGCGAACTATATTCTGTCGCTCTCAGATAAGAATACCTCCAAATTAACATGACTCCGTTTGTTTGGTGGTTGCTGGTATGATTTGTTCCCGAGAGGTTTGGATGAATGAACTTTGTAGTTGTGACCTCTTTTTAATTAGTGATACTGTACCTGTCCTTCCTGTAGGAAGCTGACATCATTGAGCATGATCCGTGCCCTGGGTTTTTTCCTGGGAATGGGGACAGGTTGTGCTAACCCCCCTGCCCACTAGTCAGGTGCTGCAAAAGACACTCAGGCCTTAGGGGAAGGCTTGGGCTACATCACCTCTGCAAAATGTCTCAGCTCTGAGATTCTCAGACCTCAATAAGTGTAATAAGACACTTAGGAAATATTCAGAGCCCTAACCAGATGTAAAGATATTGTGTGTGTGTGTGTATTTCCTCATTGCTAGTGCTACCTATGAGTTCTATGGAGAAAGCCAGCCATCTTGGGGCTGCTTGGTCTCCAGTGGGACCCGGAGAAATAGCAGCAGCTAATAATGCTCCAGGCTAGTAATTAATGCTCCAACTAGAAATGGTGTTCTCAGGAAACAGTAGAAAATACAGGGGCCAGGCCTGTGCCATTTCCTCTCTAAGCTTTGGCCTTGTCAGAGATAGAAGCTGGTGTCCAAGACAGTAAAATAGGTTGCTATCTACCTGCCAGGGATGTACATTATAACTAAAACTAGCAACTAGGGAACACCTTCTATGTGCCAAACATCTGTGTCGAGAGAACTACACACACACACACACACATGTATATCTATATGTGTGTATATATATGTATATATATCTAAAATTAAGTCTCAATCCCATACCAAAACTATGAAATAGATATTATTATCCCATTTCACAGATATGGAAACAAAGGCTTAGCGAGATTAAGTAGTTAGTTCAAATTACCCACTTAGTGACTGGTAGAGCCAGGGTTTTAATCCAGCATAGTGAATTCCAGAGATTCCCAGGTAGGAGCATTAATGGGTGGGTAACGGGCCAAGCTGGGTGCCCCGGGCAAGGAACAGGAAGGAGCTGAATGGAAGGAGAAGCATGAAAGTGAATATTGGAGGGCTGGGAGTAGTTAGTCTTTTCCCTCTGCTCTGCCTTTTTCTTCCCCTCTTCCCTTCGCCGACCCTGCATCCATTTCCTCTCCGCCCTCCCCTCTTCCCTCTCTTTTCCCTCATCCTACTGTCTTGCTTCCTGGGTTTTGGGGGCTCACAGTGGCATTATGGGCCCTGCCATAATTTCTCCACTTCCCTTCTCCTCTTCTTCTTCCCCGTGTCCCCTTTCTCCCGTCCTTCCCCTCTTCCCTCTTGCCATCGTCTTCCAATTCTGCTACACACCATCTCTTGCTGCTGCTGCCAGAGGACAGAGTGAGGATGGGGCAGAGCCACATTCTGCAGAGGATGTGGGAGGCCCCACAGGTAGTGTCAGGTCTGCTGCAGGCATGAAAAGAGAGAGAGGATAGCAGGAGCAATGCTTAGGCAGTTGGCGCGGGTGGAAGTGTGGGAGATGCCTGGAGTGCTTGCTCTGTCAGTGGAGCCAAGATGTGTTGGCATCTGTGGAGTCGTGCAGGACTGCTGCTCCCTGGGCTGAAGGTTAACCAAGGCCCTTCCCCAACCTTCTATACGTTAACTGCTGTGAAATGCCGTGAGTGCCAACCTCACTTTGCACAATTGATTTATTTAAAACCAAAATATGGACCTTCATAGTCTTTTATTATTGGTTTTGGCCTAGCATGTCAATCAAGATAATTTTGACTCTTGATTTTCTGTAATTTATCCTGTTCACTGCCCCTCCCAGCTTTTATTTATTTATTTGTTTGTTTATTTATTTATTCATTGAGATAGTCTTCCTTTGTTGCCCAGGTTGGAGTGCAGTGGCACAATCTCAGCTCACTGCAACTTCCTCCTCCTGGATTCAAATGATTCTCCTGCCTCAGCCTCCCAAGTAACTGGGACTTCAGGCATGCGCGATCATGCCTGGCTAATTTTTGTATTTTTTTGGGTGGAGATGGAGTTTCACCATGTTGCCCAGGTTTGTCTCAAACTCCTGACCCCAAGTGATCCGCTCATCTTGGCCTCCCAGAGTGCTGGGATTATAGGCGTGAGCCACCGTGTCCAGCCCCTCCCAGAATTTTGAAAGAGTTGGAAGAATGAGGAGACCCTAAATTCAAATACTACCCTGGTAGCTTTTTAATTAAGGGACCTTGATCAGCCAGATCAAGGTTTGATTTACCCAGTGGTTTTCAACCAGGAGTGATTTTGGCCATTAGGGGATGTTTGTCAATGTCTGGAAATATTTTGGTTGCCACAACTGTAAGGGTGGTGCTCCTGGCACATGGTGGGTAGAGGCTAGGGATGCTGTCGATATCCTTCAGTGCACAGGACAGCAGAGAATTACCTAGTCCAAAATGTTCATATTGCTGAGGTTGAGAAACACTGATGGCTGAGCCTGAGTTTCTTTATGTAAAATGAATATAATAATAGCTGGCTCCCTGACTTGCAGGCTCAAATGAGTTAAGATGTGTAAAAGTACCTGATAAGACTTTGAAGTGCTCTGTGGGTGCCCAGTTCATCAGCGGATCAGTTATTATTGAGGACACACCATACCAGTTGGTAATGTTGCTATCACAAATTAAAGAAGTCATAGATATAAACGTTGACTAGGATCAGACTCAGGAAAGAACCTCCTAGGGTCCTAATAAAGCAATTTCCAGTGGTCTTATCAATGGCCTCTAGGAGTATAGTTGTTCAAACAGCTTCAAAACTGTTCAACCATACTTTGACACAGATTTTATTTTCCTATCTTTTCATGCACCTTAATGAAATCTGAATACATTCTTTATGGCATTCTTCCTGATTTTGTAGCCTGCATCAAAAGAAGAAATGAGATTGGTTTGTTGAGACTTTTTCTTAGTAAACGTATATAGATTTTTATCTATATACTTTCCCTATAAATGCTAACAAATCACTTGTTCTGTAATCCAACTCTATGTTTGCCAGTCTGAAGCTTCCAGAATCTAATTTGGCAAAATCTTGGGCAAATAGTTACTCATCTTCAGTCCTCTGACACCTCTTAAAGGTTATTAGCAATGGTTCTGTGAACAGAGTTGAGTTCTTTCAGAGCTATCCTTGAAGACAAGGTGTGCTGTGAGAACCCATTGTGGGTGGGGCTGCATGGATCATTTGAATTCTCTTTTAAAAGCATCGATGTGGAGCTTTTTGAGTAAACTTGAGTTATCCAGGTAAGGGGAATAAGGTACAAATCGACCTTCTCTCTGACTCGTGGTGTCAGCACAGTCCTTTAATTCAAAAATGTGGGACTGGCTCCTATGATGCAGTTTTAAAACTACAGATTGTGATCTTCAAATAGGGATCAATTTAGGTAGTTACAACCAATATGTTTTAATGAAACAATATGATAGAGCAGAATAGAAAATATCAGAATTCATTGCACAAAGCAGTGGTAAGTACTGTTGTTGTGTGAAACTTTTGTTTTCAGTTGTATATGGCTGTGTGTATGAAGAATATACTGAACACACCCTAAATTAGATAGCTTACAATAAAACTTGTTTTTGGAGGACAGGCAGTGATCTCTACAGACCCAACAGGAAGTGGTTCTAAAGTCTAGAAATTAAATTCTAAAGCAATGATCCCTAGGCACAGGTTTTCCTAATATCCGTGTGCAAAGAGCTGGCCAGCATCGCTCGACAGCAGTCAGTTTAGACCAGCCAGGGAAAGAAAGGGATGGTGGAGCGCCTGACTGCTTCCAGAAGCCTGAAGAAAGCTCAGTGTCTTGTGTGTTCTGCTTCTGAGCTTTTCGCTGTCATCATTCCCAACAGAAACTGCAGTCCTGCTCCTGAGAAAGCAGAGATGGGTGCTGTCTGCTCACCGCAGTTGACCAGAAGTGGCTCTGGTAATGTGCTACCTTCAAGGGCTTCTGAATCACCCTGGAGGACACCAGCACCCAAGCCAGCACTCACATGCCTGCCTTGCTCCCTGATCAGCCAAACTTACTACCGTCACACTTAAAACGGGTCATCAGGGATTTCAGTTTGAGGCAAGAGTTCCCAGGCCCAGGAAAAAGCTGAAAGCTGTGGACTTAGGAGCCAGATGTCGAGATTTTGTTGTCTGCTGATTGTTGACTCTTGTCAGGAAAGGAGAAAAAGGAGAAATGAGACTAGATTCACAATTGCATGGGGAGTTTTTTTACCCTTTTCTTTTTTTTAAGAAGTTGGTGTGTTCTTCAAACCTGAGTATTTATATTTGCGGCACTAATGACTCTACATTTGAAGAATAAATCCTCTGAGTGACATGCTACCTTCAGCTCTCATTCTCGGGACTAAGCTGAGTGGTGATTTGGGGGTGGCTTTCCCTTATAGTGGCCAGTTCAGAAATAGCAGCACAGTTATTACACAGACCGCCAGGCTCTCTGGAAGAAGACAGAGGCTTTGGAGCCTAAGTTCAGCCTCAGTTGTTCTGTGGCAGTGTAGGGTGAGAATGGGACCTGGTGGTTTATGTTTAGAAGTCCAGGGCTGCTGAAAGGGATTGCTTTCTTTAGAAGCTTACCCCCTTAAAAATAATTTCCACTTTCCTATCTATTTAAAGAGGCTTTTGAACTTTTGTTTATGGAATCTCTTCCCGCCATTTCATGTGACTTGGGACATCGCAGCTGGGATGATGTTCTTTTTACCCAAATGGAAAGTTGGGTTGGGCTAGGGCCTATGGAAAAGCTAGAGAAGTTTGGAAGTCCGGCAAGCAGGATTATAAAAAACAAAAACCAGGGGGGAAAAAAACCCCACATCATTCTGAGAGGCAGCCTAGTGTAATGGAAAGAGTGATAACTCTGGAGTCAGGTGGCGACTCACAGCTGAATCCCAGCTCTGCTCTTTGGACATACTACTGAATTTCTTTCATTTCCTCATGTATAAAATTTGAAAGTTAGGGGGTTTCTAAGGATCCAGGAAAAATAAATATATGGCACCTTGCATGTAGTAGGCCCTTGACAAATACTGATTCCCTCCCAGGCATTTTATCTTTGCTTTTCTGGGGGTCTTAACTTTTCTTCACTGGCCCTTGGTAGGCACCCATTTGGAGTCCAGCAGGTACCTGGGAGCCCAGAGGAAAAAGAGTGCTACAGACTCCAGGTGGGCCCTCAGTGACCACTGAATCCACCTTCATGATTAGGGCCCATGCAGCACAGAGCTGCTTCCAGAGCTCTGGGGGATTTGCTATGAGCTTGGGGTAGTTTAAAATTGAACCCATCACAATGGCATGATGGGGAGACATAAACAGAGCATTTGGGAGCAGAGTACAGCTGATGAGGTGGCATGATGGTCTGCTTGGCATTACACATTGTTATTTATTAGGGAAAGTTGAAATTGATCAGAGCATGAAGTTTTCCTAAAGACCTTATTCTTAGGACTAGCAATTTCTTTTCATTGTTCCTCCATAAAAATTTTTTGCTCTGTTCTACATGGGGCCAAATGCACTAGCCAAAATAGTGTTTTGCAAATTTCAGGGGAGGGGATGCGTCTGCTCATTCTGGGTCCTGCCCCTCCTGCTGTTGATTCAGGCCCGGGCTAAGGCGTTCTGAGTTGCATTTGGGGAATTTTCTGGGGCTGATTTTAGAATGCCTGCTTACTGTGCGTGCAGAGTACCTCCAGCCAGGCCCCACGCCAGCATGGCTCCTGCGTCTGTCATCTGAAGCCTCATGACCTGAGGCTGGGAAGAGAATAGAAGACACTGGTCATATGCATGTGCCCAGAGTTCGGTTGAGGAAGAGATTGTATATCCATATCTCCAAAGAGAAAAAACAAGTTTGTTTATTTAAAATGTGGCAAAGTGTACATAACATAAAATTCACCGTTTTAACCATTTTAAGTGTACAGTCAGTTCAGTGGCATTATGTCCATTCACACTGTCACGCAGCCGTCTTCAGAACGTTTTCATTTTCTCAAACTGAAACTCTACCCATTAAAAAATAACTCCCCTCTCCCCTCTCTCCTCAGCCCTGCCATCACCAATCTACTTTTCTGTCCTTGTGAATTTGCCTATTCTCCGTACTTCGGATAAGTGGGATCATACAGCATTGGCCCTTTTGTATCTGGCTTATTTCATGTAGCATAATGTGTTCAAGGGTCATCCCCGTTGTAGCAAGTGTCAGAATCTCCTTCCTTTTTAAGGCTGAATATTAGTCCATTGTGTGTCTGTATCACATTTTGTTCATCCAGTCATCTGCCTTTTGGCTATTGCAGGAAACGAGTTTTGACGTGTTGAGATGCAGGCCTGAGTTCCCTGCCTGCTTGTGAGGAAGGTGGACACGTTGAATCTATGGTCCTCTGTGTGAGTGAAGTGTGTGCGACTGTGTCTGAGTGTCTGTCCTCTCGGTTGACGTAAATAGTAGGGTTATGAAAAGTCCTGTTTTATATCTGAAGAAACGCTCCCTGCCCACTGGCTTGTCAGAGCCTCTTGATGAAAGGGTAAACAGGAGGCGAGTGTTTGACGTCGGAGGAGTGAGTTCTCCTGCCGCAGCCTCCTGCCCTGGAGAGTGTGTTTATTGCAGAGTGCTTTGGGGATGAGAGGACCAGTTTGGGAGCCTTACAGACCCAGACAAGGACCAGTCTCAGAATTTTTTGGTTGTGTGACTTTGGCTAAGTTGCTTTAAACTTTCTCAGCCTGGTTGTCTACATCGATGAGGATTTTGGGGTCCATATAAAATGTAACATGTTAAAAGCTGTTGCCCAGGGCCTGGCTTATGGTATGTGTTCAAAACACCTTTTTTTCCTTAAAGGAACGCTTATACACTGTTGGTGGGAGTGCAAGCTAGTTCAACCATTGGAGAAGACAATGTGGTGATTCCTCAGAGACCTAAAGACAGAAATACCATACAATCCAGCAATCTCAGTACCGTGTATATACCCAAAAGAATAGGAATCATTCTGTTATAAAGACACTTGCATGCATATGTCCACTGCAACACTATTCCACAATGGCTAAGACATGGAATCAACCCACATGCCCATCAATGGTAGACCCGATAAAGAAAATGTGGTATATATACACCATGGAATACTATGCAGCCATAAAAAAGAACGAGATCATTTCCTCTGCAGGCATATGGATGGATCTGGAGGTCATTATCCTCAGCAAACCAACACAGGAACAGAGAATCAAATACTGCATGTTCTTAGAAGTGGGAGCTAAATGGTGAGAACACATGGACACATAGAGGGAAACAATAGGTACTGATGCCTTTTGGAGGGTGGAGGGTGGGAGGAGGGAGAGGATCAGGAAAAATTACTAATGGGTACTAGGCTTAATACCTGGGTGATGAAATAATCTGTAAAACAAACCCCCATGAAACAAGTTTACCTATGTAACCTGTACATGTACCTCTGAACTCAAAAGTACACGTGCACATGCACATGCATGTGTGCATGCATGCACGCACGTGCACACACACACACACACACATAAATAAAATCTTCCTACAAAGGAAAAAAACCCCACAAAAACCATCTCCTCCTTTTTCCACCCAGGTAGTAAGCATTTTGCCAGGGAGAGCCTTGCTATGTTTACCTCTAGGGTTCTCCTTCCCTGGGCCTAGCGCAGTACCTGCCTGCAGCAGTAGCTGCTAGTTGAATGCTTATTAACTTTACCCTGGACACTCTCTGGGAAACAAAGCCTGTTCCACAACAGGACTTTCCAAAAATGTTCTGAGCAAACACAGCCCCAGTGGAATAAGCACAGAGCCTCCTAAAGGGGCTGGCTTTGAAGAGAATATTATTTACTTGGATGGGTAAATTCTGGCTTGTTTGAAAAACAAAAACCTAATACTGCCCTCATTGCTTTTTTCGTCATTGCCCCTTTATCTGTGGGTAGAGTGCTTTTGAGAGATTATTGGTTGGAACTTTAAAAATAGGCCAGTTGTCAGATGTCTTGGCACAAAAACATATCCCACTGGCCTTCTTGAGCAGTTTTCATAAAGCTAAATGTCTCTCCTTGGAGAAGGCTGTGTGGATCATCATCTGCTGAATACCCTAAAGAGGTCAGACAGCAAACTTGCTCCCAAGCTAGTGGAACTAGCCAGTGGAATCCAGATGTCAGTAAAGTGGGAAAGCACTTGTTTGCTGGGGGAAAAATGGAGGGGTTGGTAATGGGAGCAAAAAGAGTCCATGTCACTTTTTTGGACCCTCCTCCCAACCCCCATCCCCATCCCTACCCATCTGTCTTTGGCTTCATCAATGAGAGTCCTACCAGTGTCCTTGGGTAGTTTTGTGGCTCAGGCAGACAGAAGGGTACAGAGATTGTTGGTGGGTTTCCAAGTGCCAGGTGAAAGGGGAAGGAGAAAGTTCTAGCATAAAGCTCTGCCTGCGACCCAGCAGGCTGCTCTGGCACAGCTGACTGTGGCAGCGGCTCTGTGGTCTGGGCAGCCCCTGAGCAGCCTGCTAATTGGGACTGGCTTCACTAGCATTTTGGGCAGTGGCCAGAGCAGCCAGGCTGCTGCTGTCAAGGGTTGCTTTGCAGATGGAGGACTTCCTTTCCCCTCCTCTCCTCTTGGCCTTCATGCCTAATGCCAAAGAGAGCAGAGTGGGGGTGACTCTCGGCTTGAGTGCCGTGGAACCCTGAACAAATGAGACAGTCCTGATGGTGGGGTGGTGGTGGTTACATTCTGAGTTTCCAGGAACAGCTCTGCAAAACAGTTCCCCGAGGGATGTTGTCTAATTCGTCTTTGTATTTCCAGTGCCAGCATGGTACCTGTCACATACAGGGGGCTACAGTTTAAAAGGCCATGCTCTTTTCTGGAACCCTCAAGGGCTGCAGGGATCTCTTGTATGATAATGTCACTATGTGTCATTTCATAGGTGCTTAATCATCATTGAACCTATCAGAAGTGTAAACCCTATCAGAAGTACTAAGCCCATTGGCTTTTTCTTGCTAGAGGGTTGGGCCTGAGACTTGGTATGACTTCTGCTTTGGGTGTATTTATCCTAAGGAAAACTTAGGGCAATGGGAGCGTTCTCCTGTTTCTTGTTAAAAATAGTTGTTACACAGACTCCCTTGGCTGTTCCTGGCAAAGACTCTTAAGGTGGTAGGAGTTGCTCTTTGCTCCTCCCCAGATGCCTATGGGAGTTGGTAAGCTCCTGGAGGAAACTCGGAAGCAGTGTCTTTTTACCTCCAACCCTGTGGTCTTGAGCAGAGAGCCACACACAAAAGGCCCCTTGACAATGAGGAGCAATGGTGATGCTGCCCACCTAGAGATCCTGCCCACAGCTGGTATCTGTGTGTCCCCCTCTGTGCCAGGCAAGGCTATGGGAGGGCAGGAGGGCACTGGGTCTCTAGATAAGTGCTCCCTGCAGTGCTGGAACTGCTAGGGCTGCAGTTTCATGGAACCCCTCAGTTTTGCCAGCCTCAGGTTGACAAGAGCAGAAGCAGATGCGGTTTCCGAGCTCACTCATGTTCCTTTACCGAGGGCAGCACCCTTGGTCTCAGTGGAGAAAGCTCTACCCAGGGACAGAGGGTAGAGGCTGTCCTTATGCTGGCCTCTGAGCTGGAGGCTGGAAATAAGGGATCAGGATGTGATGTGGAACCATGGCAGATGGCATAGAAGACTCCAAACCCTAGTGTCCCCTTTTGAGGCCCACTTTTGGTTATTTCATTGTGGACGGTGGGTGAGATTTTTGTTTTCATTTGAGGATGGAAGCCATAGACTCATGACTCCGAAGAGCTCGCTCATGAATAATTTACAGTTCTATATCTCATGGTGGAAATATTTGGCAGCATTCTGCACTATTTCTGCCTTCTCTTCTTGACCAGAGTTTATTTTGTTCCACTCTGATCTTATTTTGGCCCAAGTGTAAATGACGCTATAGAAAGATTCCTTTTTTAAATAAATATTCCTTTTTGCTCACTGACTACAAATATACGGTACTAGAGACCCAAGGCAGAAAATGACTTGTGCCACATCAGTGAGGCAGGGCGATGGTCCCTGCCAGCACATGGTGATGTCATTCCCTGGAGGTTCCAGATTATATTATTTCAGCCTGAGGCTTGAAGACCCAGGGGACTTTCGTTGTCACAGCACAGTCAAATCCTCTCGGCAGTAACTCACTTTCCCTGCATGTTTTTCTCTGCCTCTAGTTCTGCCCTATCCCCTCCCATTGCCAGATAAACCAGCCACATGTGGCCCCCCAGGACACGGTGGCAAGTGCACACTTGGCACCCCAGGACAACCCTGAGGAAAAATGGACACATACCCAAACCCTTTGGGATGTCCTTTTTTGACATTGTACACAGCTACACATGATCTTTCACGAAAGAATCCTAGATGGGAGACACGTGGCAGGAGATCTCCTTTTAGCGCCAGATAAGTACGGAGTCCTCTGGTCTTTAATGAGTTTTATGTTGTGTTATGTCTGTGCTGGGGTGGAGGTCACGTTACACTGCAAGCCGGCACAGGATTAGGGCCCCAGAGGACGCAGAGAGGCAGCGCAGGAGCTTTGGGTTTTTCCCACTGAGCTAAAGGGGGTTTGGGGGGTTTGATCCTTTTGAATTTCCCCCATTTCCCCAAAGGCCAAGCTCTGGACTTGGCACTTACCAAGAAATGCTCCCGGGACCCCAATCTAATCATGATATCTCAGTGAGCCCCAGGGAATTTTTCCACTTCCTTTTGAACCTGACTATTCCCTTTCAATCTGTACTCGACATGTTCATGTCGAGGAATGAAATTAGGCCCACTGGGTGACTAGGGAGTTGGAGACATTCTTCAGCCAGCCAGAGCCTCACTGTTGATTCAAGGGCAGATGTTTCTGTGACTTGCCCCCTGCCTATCCACCCCTTTGTTCTCATTAGAGCAGACAAAACTGGTTTGGAAGCCTGCTGGCCCACATGGCTTTCTTTGGGTTCTTCCTGGTAAGCCCTTAGGGGCAGGGGGCGGTGGGAGGTGGGGGCTTTATCTGACATTCCCTTTCGTTTAGCAATTTGCCTTGTTAGCCTGGGTTGCTTTCTGCAATAATGTCTCAGGTTGGTATCTTCATCATCCCCCTCCTCTTCAGCCTCACTCTTTTTTCTGTCCTCCCCCATCGTCATTTCCTTGTCTTGTGACACATTCATTGGCTCAAAAACCTCCTCGTGCTGCCCCGCAGCTTGCCACAGTGTCCAGCAGCCAGCGTTTCACTTTCTCAGCTTTGTGGATGAGAAAGTGGAATTTTTTTTTTTCCTTGCACAGTGTTGTGGAGCTTTTAGTTAAGTCATGTGTCCATTTTATAAACAATGAACTAAACACCTGTTACATGCTAAACATTCCAGCCTAGCAAGCCCTAGTGCCTGTCCTTGAAGACCTGGAGGTGTCACTAGTCACAGAGACATGCAATCAGATCACAATGTCGTGGGGTAGAGGCTACAGGGAGACCTGTGAGGGCAGGGCCATGCCGTGTGGACACAGACGGGGAGGAACAGCTGCTGCCCTGGGGCTTGCTGGGAGGCCGAGAGCTCATCTGTGAACGCTCTGTGGGTGAGGGGATAGTCAGTAACATCTTTACACTGTTGAGTTGGACTGCAGTGGCTGGACAGGGAGGGAAAGACAATTCCAAGTTGAAGATCCACGTGAGCAATGGCCAAGAGACCTGAGAGAATGTGGCGGGACCGGGAAATGGTGAGTGGGCCAGTGTTGCCAGGACTTAGGGGCAGGGGTGGGGCAGAGCGGGCGTGCATGGAGCCAGGATGCTGAACACTGAGCTCAGCATGAGCTGAATTTGGAAGGGTCACATTCTAAGGAAATTAAAATATCCTGTGGATGGCAAGAGGACAGGTCGAATTTTGAAAGGGGCGTCCACAGATGGAGGTGTAGGGAGGTAGCTCTCACGACAGGGATTTGTGGATTAATCTCTTACTGCGTTGTTCTGGTTAAAGGGCCGTTTCCCTCTTGGGGCAGAGAAGGCCACCTCCTACATTCCCCACCTTGGTTTCAGTGTCTACTCAGGCATTCAGAGGGAAAAGGAAAGCCATGGTTTTCCTGACCCCATTCCACTCTCCCTGTGTAGGACCTGTGAGTTGGCAGATTGTGGGTTCAGCATCTGCCACCCAGGGAATGCTGACTCAGGGGTGTGAATGGTGGAGGGCAGGAGGCAGGGGCCCTCCACAATGGGCAGAGCAGCCTAGTGGCCTTGGCAGATCTGGACTCTGGTCCCACCTGTGTGCCTCCAGGAATGTCTTTGGGGCCCTCTGTGCTTGGGTTTTGTTACCTGTAAGTTAGATGTGAGTGACTGCTTACCTTCTGGAGTCTCCATGCAGAGCAAATGAAAGAACATGTGAGGATATCATTTGAAAAGCACAAGGCCTGAGATCTTTGCGTGCATTCATCTTCACTTCTGTAGCTGACCTTTCCCAGGGCTGGTTCACCAGCATTCTCTATTATGGAAAGGACCCTGTGCCTGAGAAGAAGGGCTCTATTAGAGGCCCCAGTTCTGGGACAAGTCTTATTTCAGGTTTGTATGTACTGCCTCTGTGGGTCCCCTTCCCTGGTTAGAGGAAAAAAGTGTTGCTCTGTCCTGCTCTGCTCTTCTCACTGAAAGAATAGTGGCTCTGTGAATCCAGATGCAGGCCTTCCATGCAGGCTTTTGAGGGAGGATGGTGGGGTGCACAGGTTGACTGCTCTGCTCCCTGCTGGTGCTGGTCTCCTTCTGGAAGCGTGCTGACTGGAGAGTAAGTATCTGGTAACAGATGAGCAAGTGCTTCTCCTGCTTTGACTTCCTTGGGGGTGATTCTACACTTGCTTTCGCATACCCTTCTGGTAACACCTGGACTGGTGCCATTTCCTTCCCTTTTGTTTTATTCCTAATGGCCCCAGCATCAGTGCTGCATGTGAAAAGTGAGAGAGTTCTTGGTGGGTGAGAATTGGGTGCTGCGAAGAGGCTATTTTTCTACTTACTCAAGTTCATTTACTGTTTGGATTGGAAATTTCCCTGACACTCAGAAAACCAGATGGTTTGTCAATATGGAACATGCCTCAGGGAATTAGTAGGATATCCGCGCCTTCTTTGACTGGAATTTAACATTTCCCACTTGAGCCCAGCAATTGAACAAAATCTCTTTGCAATGAAGGTACCTACATTTCTTTAAAGTGAAGTTTGGTGAGATGAAAGCTCTGTTCTGAGGCACAGATGTGGTAAGATGTTTGGTGGCTGATTTTGAGTCCTCTTCCAGCCGGTGCTTGGGCAGCTGGCTTTGCCATTTTCTCAGATGAAGAAAGGACAGAGGCATAGAAAACAGGGAATGATGTGTTTGCTCAAACTCGCTTTAGAATGGAGCATCAAGTCACGGGGACTCTGAGTTCAGCTAGAGCTTAGATGAGTTGCATGTCTACACTCCCCTTTTTCCTGCCACTGTCTCCACTTCACAGAGGGCTTATATTACACAGCAAGCAGGAGGGCCTTTGACATGGGTAGGGGGCCATGGGGCATAGCATGGTGAAGAACGAGTTCTTGTTACATAGACATGGGTTCCGATCCTGTTTCTGATGTGTCCTGTGACTGGGAGCAAGTCATGACATCTGCCTGAGCCTCTGTTTTCTTACTGGTGAATCCAGGTAATCTTAGTCCCTGCGATCAGCTGCGTCATGGGGCTGTTTTGAGCATCATAAGAAATAATGGATGAGAAAGAGTTCCATCAACTCTACAGGTGTTAAGGGAGAAAGGAGAGAAAAGGAAAAGGAGAAAGAATCACGTAGGCAGTGAGTTTCTTTATGCTGAGCTGCTCAAAGCACGAAGGGAGAGGTGTTGCAGAGCTGGAATTCCCCAGCCCTCTCTGCCTTGGGACAGCTGTCACATATTCCCAGGGTCTGTATCTTCCGCCCAAGTTTATGCAAGCCTGGACAGCACAGGTGACAGGTTGCAGTGCTGGCTGCCCTGCTAGGGCCTGGCTTCCCTCAGAGCACTGTGGTGTAATACAGGAGGGAGAAGGTAGGTGTGGGTCTGTGGGCAGACAGACCTGTCTTGGGCAGAGCTGCTTGGGATGAGGGATGACACAATCCAGGGTGACAGAATCCAGTCTGATTGCCACCCACTTTGGTAGGTAGAACCGTAGCCAAATACAGCTGGACTCCTTGTAAATATACACCTCCTCCTGAGGCTCAATTTGCAGAGAAAAAGGGAGTAGGGGTGGAGAACAAAGGCTGTAGGTGGCCCGGATGCGGGAGTGGCTGCCCTGCCTGCCTCCTCTACCAGTTTTAGCTTCTTGTATCTTCCACAGCTCCTCCCCAAGGAAGTATGAATCTTGTTCACTAAGGGAGTCCCCTCTGAAGGGGACCATCAGCCCACAGCATCTCTTCATACCAAATACAAGTCAATCCCAGATGCAATTTTTTTATTAACAACCATAAGTGTCATTTATGGAGGACCTTGTATGTGCCAGGCAATGCCCTAGTGCAGCTAATTCCCAACACAGCCCAGCCAGAGAAGCAGCCTCATTTTTACAGGTGAGGAAACTAAGGCTCAAAACGAAGGAGTGGCTTGATGCAGGTCACACAGCGGGCAAAATGCTGGAGCTAGGACTCAAATTTCTGCTTGCTTTGCTCCCAACCCTTTGCTCTACCTTGCTTGCTACCTCGCCTTTCACTCACTGCCAGTACACAGAAGTCCCTTTGGTCATTCTCCGTTCTCAAGAACCCTGAATGGCCTGCTGAACGTTACTTACATTTTCCTAGCTCTTTTGGGCCACTTTGACCAAACACTAGCCCAGTGGTTCTTGCCAAGACTGCACTTTGGAAACATGTGGGAGCTTAATAAATAAATCCCTGTGCTAGACTACACTACATACCGACTAAGCCAGAATCTCGGGGTGGGCGGGGGGCAGGGGCAGGCAACAATGGTTGTAAAACTCCCAGGTGATGCTGACGTGCAGCCAAGGTAAAGGACCACTGCTTTGCCCTCCCAGCCTTCAGCTAGTGGTGGTCCTTTGACTACTGGAGATGACATGGTGGCGGCTGGCTGGGGATCCTTTAGGAGGCCAGAAGTTCTTCAGCTAGGCCTTTAGGTGGATTGCCACGTGGTTCCTACACTATTTCCACATAGCTCTGAGCCTTTGTATTTAATGCCCTCAATCAGCCTATGAGCTTATAAGCAGCATCTGAACTCCCAGCTTGGACTTCTGAGTGACAGATGCTGGAGTATAGGCATTTGGTTTGAAGGAGGAGGTGGGGTATCATCTGGAGAGTTGGAAATTTTGTTTTGCAGGGTTGCAAAAAACATAGCTAGCTAGTAGACCTGCATTTGCTCCCTTTTTTTTTTAGTGCCAAGGCTGAGGCATTTAAATGTTGTTGCAGGTGGGAGAGGACGAAGCACAGATACAAATCTGCACAATGCAAACATATGCAAATTGGGCTTTAAAAGAAAATAATTACAGTTAATTTTTAAATCAAACCTTTTACCTCAATGTAGGTATTTTTCTGGATGCCCTAGGCAATTGCAGGAAGGCAGCCTGACATAGGGAAGGCCTGGGTTGGATCTGGGCTCTGGATTTATCAAATTTGTTGCACTTACCAACTCTTTGCCCTTGCCCAGGTGGTTGGGAAGACCAGCTTACAGAATAATGGTAGGCTCAGAGAACACACTCAACACGTCTTAATTGCTTTCCCTGCCTTCTCTGCCTAATTTTACAGATGGAGGTGTCTGCAATGGTAAACTTTCTGGTTAAGTCAAAGTTAAATGAAGTGTAACCCCTCAAAAGCAGAAAGGCTGGTTCTAGGTGGGAGGGTTATTCACAGGCTGGGACAAAGGGAACAATCTGGCCTCTCTCTGGGAACCAGCAACACTGTTTGTGGACTGAAAAGCACCCCATGTTAGGTCTTCTCATCAGACCACTGGGTTTGACATGGTAAAAAGAGGCAGGTGGTTAATTTTCTGACCAAGGCATTCAGCTGGAAGGCTATCAAGGATGGCATGAATAATTTTTGCCAGGTAAGGGGAGGGGAGTTTCAGAGAGCATGCATCTCAAAGCCTTGTCAGGGCAATGACTTGACCTCAGAGGCTGACCACTTCATAGCTGCGGACTTTTTCTTAGCATTGTGAAAGAACAACACCCACTTAGGGTAGTCACAAGGCTGCTGGAGGTGGCAGAGATCTTGCATTCACCCAGGATGGGGTTGAACATTTTCCCGTTTGTCCCAGAGATAGGCTACTCTCTGTGCCTCATAGGCTTCAAAGTGAAGGGGCTTCATGAATCCTGGTGAGAAAAAGCGTTTAAAATGTCTCTTGGCCAACAGTACCTTGGTTTAGTTCCCTTGATCTGACTTTTCCTGAGTTGCATTCCAACTGGGCTGAGCCTGGTCTCTGAAAAGAAGTCCCTATCACTAGTATCCATCTCTTTCCAAAAGTCCTTGCTGAAAAGCCTGGGGCCCCTTTTGTTTCCTTCTTGTACTGTGGGATATTTGCTTTCCTTTTTCATGAGAATCGTGGATAACTTAATATAAGTAATCATGTTAGAGCCGACTCTGCACGCACCGGTTCACCATCTGGTCCCGGAAAAGGACCCTAACACATTCTAACACATTCAGCATTGACTCTCTTGGGGAAGAGCTGACACATTTCTGTGCCTCTTGCTGGTTCTGGGATGCCCTCAGGCTTTCCTGCCTCCCACCTCTCTGCCAAAAGGGACTTAGAATCTCTAAGCTGTCTTTCAAACCTCAAGGAATTTCAGGAACTCGCTTGCTCTTTTGGGGTCGCGCTGATTTGGGCAGCTGGGT
The DNA here is from genome assembly GCA_963573385.1 of Cacajao melanocephalus. Classification (NCBI taxonomy): domain Eukaryota; kingdom Metazoa; phylum Chordata; class Mammalia; order Primates; family Pitheciidae; genus Cacajao; species Cacajao melanocephalus. The sequence goes on along the minus strand of CAUYLG010026070.1, from coordinate 47,657 downwards.
GTGCTCTGGCCCCCTCCCTGCCCGGCAGTCACGTCATGGAAAGGCGGAGGAGGCGGGGCCGCGCTGCCTGGAGGCTCCCTTCTCCGCCTTCAGTGTGAAATCTCCGCCCCGAGCTTAGTGTGAGGCCATCCGAGGTCGTCTGAGAGTTGACCCTGCACTCACAGGTGATGTGTTAGGCTCGAGGTGGTTGGTCTCCGTAAGCAGGTCAGAGGCGCAGACGCTGGGCCAATGTGTCAGCAGCAGTAGGAAATCTACTGGGTGTTGAGGGTTTTTGCACTTCCCTTTTCTCCCCGCCTCCTCCGCCTGGCCTGCGCTTTAACTCTTCCCAGGCTTGCTGCAGGGTTGGGAGTGAGGACAGTTTCCCTGGTGAAAAGGCCGCTTTCAGAAGCCAGACTCCAAAGCCTCTCCCCAGCAAAATCGAATTTAAAGCAATAACCTTTAAGTTTAGTTTTAAACTTTGACCTTTAGTTTAAAACTAAACCTTTAAGTTTAAACTGTCCATTGCAGATAATTGGGTAAATACAGAAAACTATAAAGAAATGAAAATCACCTGTAGTCACCCTTTTAGACTTTTTCCTAAACATTAAAACTATTGCTTTTATTTCTGCAAGATGTAATTTTAAGTATAGTCTTTGGAGTGACTAATGAGGAAAACATTCTCTTATCTTCTTTCTCCTTTAAACACCAGTTCAGAAGGGAAGTAGAATGTCAACTTGGGTTAGTCCCCACAATCTAGCTTTTTTGGGACTATCCCAAGACCACAGAATTTCAGAGCCAGATAGTATTTTTGAGTTTATGTGGTTAATCTTTCCATTTTCTGTACTGAGACAGAAGTGACATGACTTTCTTGGGGTTGCTAAATTAGCTGCAGAGCTGGGACCAGAAGAACTCAGGAGTTCTGCTTCTGAAGTCAGGCTCCTCCCAGAAAGCATGGAATATCACAGCTGGCCTTTAGGTCGGAGATTTTAAATGAGATCAAAAGCAGAAAAGGGAAGAGGGGAAATAGGTAGCCACATTTGAAAAGGGGTAATTTTCTTTGGAATTTTGGTACATTTTAATTCCTTTTTACAAATGGAAACAAAGTGACATTTTAAAAAATTCTGAATAGACACCGGCAGCCGTTGGAACAAAACACTAGCAGGAAGAGATATCGGGAGGCTAGGAGCTGTATCTTAGAGAGGCATCCCGTTCTTTGGGACATGAGCGCCAATCTCTGCAGAAGTTGACCCCGGGACTCCCCTAGCCTGAGTGCTGGCATCATTGTGCTTCCCCGCAGGTCTGCTCTCTGGGCAACCACTGTGCGCTCTTCTTCATTAGCAGCCCTCTGCTGAGGCATGCCCCCTGAGATGCCCCTCCTTCTGACATCCACTCTGGACCTGTGGTTCTCTTGCTGGGAGTATTGCTACCTCTATTGTCACTTCCTGGGAGGCCTTCTCTTCACACAGGAAGCCTCCTTCCTGAGAGCAGAGAGCAGCCTAGAAAAAGCCTATCATGAACACCATTGTCAAGACCATGTAAAAAGCTCACTAAACCCTTATCCATCCCAGTCCTGGCTCTTTTCGGAATAGATAATTCACCCTTTTTATCTCTGGCCAGGACTCATAATGATAATAATAATAATGAACACTTAGGTAGTGTTTAGTGCTAGACACTTTACATTTTAATTCCCACAGTGTCCCAAACTCATTTCACAGGTAAGGAAGCCATTGGGGCACAAGTAAGTTTACCTGAAGTCACAGCTATGAAATGCAGAGCCAGAAATCATGCTTATCCTGGCTCCAGAGACCATGTGCCTAACCACTAGACTAGACTAGTCAGCCTGCTCCCAGGGGCTCGGCCTCTGCCCTCTGTGGCAGCACGCTATTTGAGGTCTGCAGCCATCTGCAAGGAATTTGATTTTCCTCCCCTTTCAGTGGAAGTGAGTCTGGGGTAACTTTCGCTCCTATAACCTCCTAAGTTTGCATGGCAGCCAGTTTTCATTTTGTGTCATTTTATTTTATCTTCCATAGGCCACATTTATCACATTAAATAACCAAATGTTATTTGGTTATTGGTTTTTTCATAAAATTCTTCATATGAATAATATTAGACAAATAGTCTTCGAGCATCCATGTCCTGGTTTGGTATTTGGACAAATTGTGGAGGTGTGGCCAGAGAGTATATTCTGGAGTTGGACAAATCTGTCCATATCTCTACCATTGACTGGCAATGTTTCTTTCTTTTTTAAAATTCCTTCATTTCATGTTTTTCAATGTATTCAAGTAATGCCTGTACAAGCTTGATACAGCACGTTAAATAATGCACGTGGAATACCCGTACAAGTGAAATAATACGAGATGCATGAAGGTGAAGCGACTCACCTCCTCCTTCAGTCCTGCCCCTCTCAATCAGTGTTACCCACGTTCTTCTCCAGGGCAGCCTACCGAGCCTCCGCAAGGTTGTTTTCCTGTCTGTAACAGGAGGCTAATGCCCTGTGATATATGTCATGGTTGCTCTTTTGGTGGTGGTCATTGTTATGCGGAGGGAACATATGTGTGTTAGGGCTGCAGTAAGTTACATTTTTGTCATGGAAAGAGAGGTTCTCCACCTTTCCCACTCGGTTTCTCTAGACTTCCCCATCTTGCAGCTTCTGGCACAGCCCAGAGTCCAGTGGCATCTGGCAGAGGCAGTGCTGTGCAGCTCTGAGCTGAGCCCAGAAGGGGAGGGGGAGCGTCTCCAGCAACGTTCAGGGTGGGTCTGTGTTCCAGGACTTCTGATCCTGGGGCTCGGCTTGTCTGAGATTCACATGAGATTAGAGAACTAAGGAGGAAGGGGAGACTGCTTTAACTCACCCCTCTGCTCTCTCTTTCTGGAGGAAACCTCAGGCAGCTCTGCCTGCTTCCCCCCTGCACACACACCTCTTCCTGCCTTCTCTACCTTGACACCAAGGTCTCTCCCCAGCCCCTGTGGCATCGTGCCTGGGTTGCTAATAATAGAGAAGGGTGAATCTGCCAGGCAGTGAATCAGAAGGCTATCCCAGCTCTGTTCTTTTGCCCTGATCCTGGCAAATCCTTGCAGGGCTGATTTGGTAAATATCCTTGTGAGCAGAATAAGCCTTTGTGTGTCCTGGAAACTCCTCCTATCCCTGGGGGTAACACCCTCTTGGAAGAATGTTGGGGATGCCTTTGGCCTCAAGATCTTAGGACAGCGTTTCAAATAGCTCCAGGCTTCCAAGCCAACCTGGGATCTGGGAAGAGGGTTTGCAGGTTTGGAGAAGGAGCTGCTTCCCAGGTGCTCAGGGGATGGAAGTGAGAACAGGGAGGGAGTAGAGGGTGCGAAGAGACTGTTTAATTCTTGCCTAAAAGGCAGCACAATATGGTCCTGCCAGTTCTTTTCAGAGCTCAAAAGGTGAAATAAGAATGAAGGAAGAACAGAGATCTGCAGTTTTCCCATTGTCTGAAAGCCTACCACCCAATTCAGCCGGCTGCTTTGGCAACCTGCTTGGATAAACTTATTTAGAAGGTATTTCAGAATTCCTCCAGGCAGTTACCCTAAGTCCTTTATAAGCCAAGGTGTGGTATAAGTCTACTAACAAATTAAAATGCCTCCAGATTTCTGTGTTATTCTCAAGACGCTTTTGTTAGATAACAATAATGCACACTTGGACGCTGTTTTGTGGTTTACAAAGCACTTTCACATCTGTTTTCTCACTTGGTTGCCATAATAACCCTGGGAGCTGGGGAGGACATGTCTTGTTATTATCCCTGTTTTGCAGATGAGGAAGCCAAGGTTTTTAGAAGGTTGGGTGGCCTGGTCAGGGTCACACCGGTAGGGAGATTGAGGGGATGGAGGAAACTAGAACTGACCTTCCTTAACCATCTTGCCTCCCACTGGGATGAAACAGCAGGGTGGTTCCTGGGACCCAAGATCCCTTTGAACGCTTGGATTGAAAGAATTCGTGAGTTCTTTATGAGTATGTGTGGGCCTGTTAGTAGTGGCTTTTCTTCATGAGAATTTGCATGTAAGATTGAAACCAAGATGGCTGACATTCACCATCCCAAACCAACCCTGTTTTTGCACCGTGCTGTAGTGATATGAATTACCTTGCAGGTAATTGTGGCGTAGGTGACAGTACACAAAAGGCATCATGCAGCAGCCAGATGTTCATTTTACTAAATGGAAAATATGACTCAGAACATGGGCCAATCTGAGCCTCCAAGCAGGCAAATTAGCCATTGAGGATGAAGTCTTCACCTCTGGAGAGGAGAGAATGTGGGAGCATGGAGCCCAGATTCAGGTGGTTTGGCTTAGTTCCCCCAACTTTTATTATTTAAACTTGCTTATACTCCTCTGATCAGACTGTGGGGTCCTCTACGGAATTTTTCAGAAGTATGGGCAGAATTACCAGTAAGGTGGGTTGAGGAAGTGCTCAGGTGGAAGTGTAGCCGAAAAGATGCGTTTGAAAAGCAAGAGATTGGGACTCAAGAAAGCTTTATGCAGACTGGAGTCTTACAGTGACAACAAGCATTTGCATAGCACATACAAGTTTCATCCTATGAAGGATTCCACAGGATTCTCACAGCAGCCCGAGGATATGAGCAGAGCAGTGAACAATATCCCCATTTTATAGAGGAAGTAGAAATTGAGAAGCAAGAAGGTTGGGTAATTTGCCCAAAGTTCCACCAGTGGTAAATGGCAGAGCTGGGGCTAAAGCCCAGGTCTTCTGTCCCTCAGTGGGCCCAGCGTTCTTTCCAATACACCATCCTAGCTTTTCCCCCTTCCTTCCTTCCTCCTCCCCACAGCTCCCCGGGGGCTCCTGGCAAGTTCAGCCTGCTGGAGGTAAGGGAAGTGATCATGAGAGTCTTCCCAGTGCCAAGACCATGGACGTGTATCTGTGTCCTGATCTGTGCTTTGTGATTGGACTATCTTGACACTCGTCTCAGGGACTCTGGGGAGTGCTTGTGCAAGCGTTTCCCAGTGTGGCGGGCCTCTTGAACGCTGCTAATGGAAAGTAGTAAGAGTTCCATTTTCCTGTTTCAAGCGAGCGTTTCCCCCTTGGGGTTATAGCAACCACTTCCTCCTCAGCACCCGGTGGGTCGTGGTAAACACCAGTTACAGCAGAGTATCCCCTTCTGACAGCCTCATTGGTTCCTTTTTTTTTTCACCTTTAAACACATACACACAGGGTTCTGAAGGCTAGGTCTCATTTCCCTCTGGCTTAGAGTTTTCAGAGTACCCTGCTGTGGCCTTGGTACAGAGGGCAAACGCAATTCTCCTGGAGTCCTCTTGTTATCCTGCTTTGTTTGGGAAGGAACTGGGTTGCAGGCAGCACAGTAGGACTACAGCGTTGTTAAGCCTTGGTAGGATCTCTGGATACACTGAACATTTGTGGGTAAACAGGAAGCTCACGGCCTCAGTGGGTCAGTAAGGGTGATATAGAATAGACCCGAAAATCTGAAGTGGGATGGGAGCAGAGCCGGGCTTGGTGGGTAGGTACTGAGGAAAAGGAGGAAAATAGGAATGGTGAAGAAATTGAAAAGGTATGGGGGATACAAGAAAGGGGTCAGGAAAGGGTGAGTAAAAGGTTTAAAGAGAGGTGTTAATTTTAGAAATTAAAAACATACTTGTGGCTGGGCGCCGTGGCTCACGCCTGTAATCCTAGCATTTTGGGAGGCAGAGGTGGGTGGATCATGAGGTCAGGAGTTCAAGACCAGCCTGGCCAAGATGGTGAAACCCATTCTCTACTAAAACTACAAAAAGTAGCCAGGCGCCATGGCGGGCGCCTGTAATCCCAGCTACTCGGGAGGCGGAGACAGGAAAATCGCTTGAACCCGGGAGGTAGAGGTTGCAGTGAGCCGAGATCTTGCCACTGCACTCCAGCCTGGGCCACAGAATGTGACTCTGTCTCAAAAACAAAACAAAACAAAACAAAAAAAACTGGGTGTGGTGGCAGGCACCTGTAATCCCAACTACTTGGGAGACTGAGGCATGAGTACAGCTTGAACCCCGGAGGTGGAGGTTGCAGTGAGCTGAGACGGCGCCCTGCACTCTAGTCTGGGCAACAGGGAGACTCCGTCTCAAAAAAATATATAAATACTTAAAAAATACTTGTAATTGCTGGGTTTGGTTTACAAGAATCTCTTCTGAATCTGTCTCAGTTTTTCTTACAGCTTTAAAATCCATGAAACTCTATCACCAGAAGATGATTGTGGTATGGTGCTGATCACCCCGGAATTAGTGGGGTGGCAACTGAGATCAAGGGGGAAATGGAGCAGTTAGAGGATATATGGGCCATGAAAACTTCCCAGCTCTGCTCCCAGCCATGCTGTGAAAGTCAGGGGAAAGAAAGGCCCCCATTTGTGTGTTTGCGTGCATGCACTATTTAATAGAACAGTAACAGAGCAGGTCTCTGAGCCTGGCTGGCAGAAATCTCGCCATAGCAGGAAAGTCCTGCAACTCTCTGATGGATTTGCAAAACAGTCCAGTTAGAAAAACTTAAGTGGGAAACAAGCTAGTCTTGTGTTCTACTTTGTGGAGCTAGAAAAGAAAGCTGAAAGGCCAAGAAATGTAAATACATAGCATATATCTAATGTATGTGATGTGTGTGTACATATCAATCTATAGCTATATAGTATCTACACTATTGATCTGTATCTATACTATGACTATAGGCTTCAGAAGACCTGTCAAAGGTTTCCATACATCTAGAGAATTTAGGAGGATCCCTTTATAGGTGAGAGTTGAGACTCTTTGGCTGCAGGTCGGGATTTGGTAGAACTAGTTCCTGGTACTACCACCTGGTTGCTGTGATAATCTTTAGACTAACCAAGGCCCTTGTGTTAGCCTTCCTTAAATCATCCCCACCCCTGAGCAAGACAGCACCTATACCTCCACAGTTTCTCCAGGTCATCGCTGTTTTGTTTTATTTTATTTTTTGAGACAGGGTCATGCTCTGTCACCCAGGCTGGAGTGCAGTGGCAGGAACATGGCAGCCTCTACCCCTGTGTTCAAGCAATCCTCTTGCCTCAGCCTCCCAAGCAGCTGGGACCACAGTGGCACACCACCATACCTGGTTAATTTGTGTGTGTGTGTGTGTGTGTGTGTGTGTGTGTTTTGTAGAGATGGGGGGTCTCACCATGTTGCCCAGGCTGGTCTTGAACTCCTGGCCTCAAGCAGTCCTCCTGCCTCAGCCTCCAAAAGTGTTGGGATTACAGGCGTGAGCTACTGCATCTGGCCCAAATCTGTTTAAATGGGAATATCTAGGAGATTGTCCTTGTCATAAAGTCAGTGCAGTTTAAAGTGTCTTCACCGCTTGTCAGAAACAGGATTCTGGTTGGGAAGGGCCATCATTCTGAGTGTGGCAGGTTTTTGTTTTGTTAATTACTGGAATTAGGGTACAGAAACCAAATGCAGGCTCTCCATCTGGGACCTTCTTCCTGTTTGTCTGCCCAGTTCACACCTGTCTTAGGAGCTGCAGCCTGAGAAATTGAGACGGCTACATTGCCTAATCAAGTCTGGGATTTATGTAGTGATAACACCTCCCAGGAGATAGATTTCTTCACCCTACCTCAGTGCTCCCCACCCATGCCCATGGACTGGCTCTTTATCACTGGCATGAAGCTTCCTCCCACTTCCCTGTTGCTGAGATCCTTAGGTCTTTCTTTAGAGGGCACTTCTTTCAACAGGGATTGCAGCTCCACATTAGAGTGGGAGTGGGAAGAAGCCATGCCCTTCACACCAAAAGACAGCCATGGTCTTCTCCACCTAATATCTGAGCCAAAGTTGAGGACAGCTGCCCGGAACACACTTCCAAGTTGCCTTGGGGAGTGCTCTGTTTGGCCTTTGTTACAAGCAGGTTTTCCAAGGCAAAAGGAACAAGGAAGTGGGCTGATACAAAGTTGTTTGACAGGAATCTTCACTAGCTTACAGAGATAACGTTGGATAGTGACTGCTCTACACTGTTGAACTATAGGGTACGAGTGATGGTGTCCAGCATATGTCATTTTATGGCTACTTAGCATCAGTTAGTGTAGAGCCCGCATAGCAAGTGGCTTCATGAGGTGATTATTTAGCTCAGGCGGGAGTGAAACGTGATAGCTGTCACATGCTGTCACATTTCAGTGCCTCTCTGGGTCTGATAATTAAAGGGAGCTTGAATATTCAGATAAAAAAAAGTTTTTCTTTCTCAATCTAAAGTGGAGAGTTTTTTAAAAAAAAATTCATCTTCTTGTCTCACTTGGACAATTACAGCAGCCTCAAAATTGATCTTTCTTGTTTTGACCCTTTCTCACTTGCTTTCTGTTTCCCAGGCATACTCTATACACAAGCAGAGCGAGCCTTTAGAACATAAGCCAGATTATGACACTCCTCACCCAAAACCCTCCAGCATCTTCCCTTCTCACTGACGGAAAGTCCAAAGTCCTCCAAACGGCCTAAAAAGTCTGCAAGAACTAACCTCATTTCATCCTATCTGAATATGAATATGTGATGTATTCCCCTGTTTGTTTACTCTGTTCCAGCCACTTTGCTGTTCCTGCTGGCCTTTGAAGCTGCCCACACACCTGTTTCAAAGCCTGTGCACTTGGCTGCTCCCTCTGCCTGCAGTGCCCTCCCCTCCACCTGTATATGGCTCAGCCTCTCACTTCCTGCAGAAAGGCCGTGGCCAGCTAAGCCAATACGGGGCTCTCCCTTTTCCCTTACCTGGCTTTATTCATCTTCAGGATGCTCATAGCTGCCTGATGCAATATGTTTCTATTTGTTTATTGTCTGCCTTTCCCCACTTAGAATGAAAGCTGCTTTAAGGGTAGGGGCTTCTTTGTGTTCACTACTAAATCACCTGCAGCTAGAACAGTGGCACATCTGTAAATATTTGTCCAGCAATGAATGCATGTGTGCACATATGCATGAATCCATTAGCAACAGCATTCATTGGGTTCCTTTATTAGGCATCACGTTTGTAGCAAAGAGTACAAAGATGGATACCATAGTCCCTGCTCTCAGGGGGCTCACTCCTTTGATCTGTTCTTTGTGGAAGGGTTTCCCACGTCAGTCTCCTTTCTAATCCTGTTTTACCCATGCTGTTCCAATATTGGGAAGGCCCCTTCACCCTAGGAGTCTAGTTGCTGTCTGTCATCGAAATGGTCCTTCACTAATGTTCCTGGGCTTCTAGAGTTGCCTGGGGTCTTCACGGAGCAGTCAACCCATTCAGGGAACAGTTTTCAGTCCTGACCTCACAGAACCCACACACAGAGGAAGAAAGCCCTATTTCTCCCTTTGCTGAAGTGACATTTTGGAGAGTGCTGTGTTCTCAGATCAAATACAGGAAGGAGCACTGAAGGTGTAAGATATGGCAGCGGTTTCTTTATGTTACTTGTTTATTTGGTGGTCTGTATATTTTTTACATTGTAAAAGCAAATTAACCAGGCTATAGAAATTTCAAAAATAAAGAAAAAGAATGCATATCATCATAATCCTACCATCATAATGAAGCAGCTTGATTCTGTGAATTATTAATTAATTGGTTAATTTGTATTCTACCTTATTCAAAAGATGTGGATACTTACAAATATGCATATAGTGCAATAGAATATAATAACTGAGAAATTAGAGCAAAGAGTCAGATTGTTTATCCAAGCCAATATAAAGTTAACATGCAGAAATGCATACAAATACAACTACTCTTATAAATTGGTATATTTCTTGTTAGCCTAAGTGTGTGTTCTGTTTCCACCCCCACCCCACCCCGCAACCAGAGCAAAACTTTCCATCCTTCTTTCTTAACCCTTACAGTTAAGGACTGAATGATCAATCCCAAGGATGTGCCCCTAATTTATTTAATCATTCCTGTGTTGGAAGTTGGGCTATTTTCACTACTATTGTTATTAAAAACAATGGTATAATTAACATCTTTGTGTATGTAACATTTTCCATATTTTGGAGTATTTCCTTAAGTAGATTTCCAGAGGTAAAATGACTAACTGAAAGCTTGAAACATTTTTATGGCCCTTGCAGCATATTCCTGGGCTGTTTTCCCAAAAGGCCATGTGTCTTGGGGATGCCTCCCAGCAGTGGGTTGGAGTGTGTCACACCTTATTCTCCTCCTCACCAGCACTAAGATTCGCTATTTTAAAAAAAAAAAATTTTTTTTTTTTTTTTTTTTTTTTTTTTGTGGCTGAACCTGGTGGCTCATGCCTGTAATCCCAGCATTTTTGGAGACTGAGGCGGATGGATCACTTGAGGTCAGAGGTTCGAGACCAGCTGGACCAAATAGTGAAACCCCCTCTCTACTGAAAATACAAAAATTAGCTGGGTGTGGTGGCATGCATCTTCTAGTCCCAGCTACTCAGGAGATTGAGGCAGGAGAATCACTTGACCCTGGGAGGCAGAGGTTGCAGTGAGCCGGGATCATGTCACTGCACTCCAGCCTGGGCGACAGAGCAAGACTCCGTCTTAAAAAAAAAAATATATATATATATATATATATATATATATTTGTTTTGCTAATAGGCAAACAGTATATTGTTATTTTCATTATATGTATGTTGCCTAGTTATCCATTGGCACCTGAGATGGTTTTTACCCATTTGTTTGAGTTCTTTGTATATAAAACTTAAACCTTCAATCATACTTTATTTTGTAAAATATTTTCTCCAGTTTTTTTTGACTTTGCTTTGGTTTGCAGGTGTCTTTGCTTTTGATACTTTGAGGTTTTACGTTTTGGATAGTCAAAGTTCTTGGTAATTTTCTCTGTTATTTACCTAGAAACTGTAGTCCAAGTTCATTAGCCTGGCAGTTGAGGCCTGTGGTGATGCTGGCTCTGTCATTCCAGAATTCTCACCTTCTCTTCTCTTAAGACCTTCTTGTTAGGAAGCTGAGTCAGTGGTGCATCTAGCATATTTGACACCAGGAGTAGATTTTTTTTGAAATGGAGTTTCGCTCTTGTCGCCCAGTGCAATGGCGCGATCTCTGCTCACTGGAAACTCCCTCCCGGGTTCAAGCAATTCTCTAGCCTCAGCCTCCCAAGTAGCTGGGATTACAGGCGCCCACCACCACGCTCGGCTAATTTTTGTATTTTTAGTAGAGATGAGGTTTCGTTATGTTGGTCAGGCTGGTCTTGAACTCCTGACTGACCCCAGGTGATCCACCATCCGCCTCCCAAAGTTCTGGAATTACAGGCATGAGCCACCATGACTGGCCCAGGAGTCGATTTTTAAAAATGCTCCCCTCTTCTATAATAACAAAATTATTTCGGTAATTAATTAAGAAATAAATAATGATGATGATGGCCAGAAAATAATTTCAGACAGTTAAACATTTCTATTATTGAATTTTGTGTATATGATCATGCCAGCAATAAAAAAAGTTAGAGGGGTGGGGAGTAATGAATTTAATGACGCTAATGCTTATTTTGAAAAAAAGAAACGTTACACTTTCATAGTGGTCTGTAGCAGTAATGAATAAAAACTCTATAGTTTCTGGTTTTGAGTCTTCTGTAAATTGATCGGACTTCGTGAAAACTCATCTTTGCCTATTCATTATGATCAACAGACGAAGCTGAATTTTTTGGGCCATCTTCCCTCAAAGCTGGTTGCAGAGCACTTTTCATTCCTGTTAATTTTGAAAAGTTTATTTTGGTTAAAACAGCAGAGATACAAATAGGATAAACCTTAAACATAAAATTTGGCAGAAATTCACAACAATCTCATTCTAGACATTGCAACAAAGTCCTCTTCTTCAGTTCTTCAGGACTGATTAATATCTGCTTGTTGAAAAGTTAGAAACATAAATAAAAACTCCCACGTGATCTGGTAGAATGAGAGGATGGAATAGCCCAGGTTCTATTTATTTGTCTTTGTAAGGACCGTGCTTCCAGCCTTTATTTTTGGTCTGGTCTTCAAGCTTAGGTACACATCGTACCACAGGACTTGGGGGACAAGCCACCCCAAAGTGATGAGTGCCAGTGATACCGAATTCTGTGAACTTGCTCTTGAAACATGGGCAGCTGAGTCAAGGGATGTCAGGCTGGCTTTGCAACTATTAATATGAGGTATTTGAATCAACTTCCATAGAGAATGTAATATTTATTAAAAGGTAGTCAATAAATCTGTGTGAATTGGTAGCTTACATATGTTATTAAAAGTCAAGAATAATGCAGCAATTGTTTAGAATTGGACAAAAGGTTGTTGGGGGTGGGTGTTGGATTATGTTTAAATCAGAATTGCCAGCTCACGGTGATGATAAAAAGCCCATCAGTTTGAGTATTGTTTTAAAATTCCCTACAGACAATTTTCCCTCTTATTGCCTCCGTCTGAGGCAAACTGCTCTGTGCCAGGCCCTTGGTGCGGAGCCGAGACAGCTGTTGACTGTGCCGTTGGTGCTTTTTTGCTTCTAGGCTTTTGCTCATGCTTCTTTCAATCCTGAAATACCAACCTCCACTTCACACACACACACACACACAATCACACACACACACACACACTCATTTTCCTCATCTTTTAAGACTTAGCTTAAATGTCACCTTTTCCATGAAGCTTCCTTAATTTATTCCCCTTTTCTCTCAAAGTAATAGCTTCCTCTTCTGAATTCGTGTAGCCCTATCCCAGATCTGCAGGAGAAAGCGCTCCCAGCCATGTCCAATGCATCCAGGGACAGCACCGATGTCAGAAAGTGTGGGTGGTCTGATTGGGCGAGGGAGCCTGGGAGCCAGCCCAGGTTACCTGCCTGGGTCCTGGTTCCGGAGCTCTCCTCATTCGCCTCTCTCCCTGATGGGCTGGCCCTGGTGGTGGGACCTTGCTGAGCCTGGAGGCTGCTGCCTCTGGTTCTTGGCCTCTGGGTATGAGGCAACCCTTTCTTACCTTACCTTTTTGCTTCAGAAACCCCAGCCTTATGCCAGACCCCGCAATAAGGGCTGGGCATTCTGAGCACTCTTCCACCTTCTCAGCCAGACACTTGGGTCTTGGCAGAGGTCCCATGTGTTTATGTTAACCTACGTTTATTGATTCCCAACCCTGGGAAAGCAGTGTGCCAGGTAGGGCGTAGGGATTCAGCAGTGAACTGGCCATGTCCAGCCCTCTGAGAATGCTCACTCTAGTGGGCGTGACACTCATGGCATCACCAGATCATGTGAATATGCTCTCAGCAGAGCAGCAGATGCATGTGTGAGGCATAGGGGAGAAGTGATTAGCCTTTTTGAGTGCACTGGGCAAAGAGTACAAAGAGGAGGTAATAATTGCGCACAGTAAAGGAGGAAGAAGAGTTCTCTGGGTGGTAGGTTAGGGGAAGGGTCTTCCAGCCAGAAGGGCCAGCACAAAAGGATCAGGAGCATAAAGCAGTGTGGTGTGTGTCAGCAAACACAACCAGGTCAGTTTTGCAGCAGCCCAGAGAGTGAAGGGGCGCAGTGGTGGGGAGAGGGTGAGAGCCGTTGGGAGTCCATGTGTGGGAGTTTGGTCTTTGTCCTGCAGGCTTTAGGGAAGCCATGGAAGTTTTAAAGCAGGGGAGGGACATGATGGAATTGGCATGATCAGATTGATGTTCTAGAAAGATCTCCAAGGCTGACGAGTAGAGGGTGGGTTGCAGGAAGGCACATCCAAGGCAGGACAGGCTGTTGTGGTCCTGGAGAGATAGGAAGAGCAAGGGGTGCTGCCCATACAGAGAGTTCTCAGGGTGGTAAATTAGGGATTTTGGTGATTGACGGGATGTTTTGGCAGCCCTGTTCCAGGGTCTCCTTAGCTGTCCCTGAGGGGAGATCTTAGGGTCTCCCATGGAATTTGTGATCCTCATATGCTCAACATGGTCCCATTAGACCTGCGGGGTCTGGGTGCTGGGGCATGACTCCGTACATCCTCTATCTGCCCAGAATCCCCGGAGCCCCTGGCCATCGGGGAACCATGTCCATCATGTATGATGCTTTGGTAGGGGCTGGTAAGAAGCAAGATGACCTCTTGCTCCTGAGAGCAGCAAGCACTTCCAGCCTCTCCCTCTCACCTCCTCTGGCTTGATGGGAGCTGGCAGAGCTGGCCAAGTCATGCCCTGATTGGGTGGTCTGTGTCATTGCTGCCATGGGCACCAGATCCCACTGTGCCATGTGTTCCCTTCTGGTATCACAGTTGCTCACTCTCCACATGTGGCTTTAGGGAGGGCTTTGGGGCAATTATGGGACTGATGCCTTTATCATTAAACCTCTTCTTATCCTATGAGAAGCCCACTGGTGGCTAGCCCTCTGCGGTCATGTTTGTCATTTCTTTCTCTTTTAGGCAGGCTGGTGGGGAAGACTGCGGATGACCAGGAGCTTTTGGGTCACCCCTCAAAATGCAGTTGGCCACCACACTGTGGAATCATCAGAGACCACAGTGCCTTATGATGTGCTGCTAGCATTTTGAGTGTTGAGTTTCATTGCCAAGATGCTAGGTTTCCTCCTGGCCCCACCGCAGATGCTTCCGTGAGTGTCTCCTCACCTCACCTGGGCTGGGCCATGACTGGAAGCCCCAAATGCCAGCCACCCCTGGATCTACATTGTGTTCTAACTAATCAGAGGCAGAGGTTGGTCAGAGTTAGGTACTGCTCAGCCATGACCGCAGTGACGTTTTCCGGGTGAGGCGGTGACACAGCAGGCGGGGCCGGGTTGGTGGGGCTGGGTGGTTTAGAAATCCTGGCCCCCATCTCGGCCCCCGCAGGTGACCACCGAGGTAGCTCTTATGTGTCCTGTTGTTTCCTCCGCTACCCATCTCGTCAGAGAGGCCCGTTTTGTCTTGGTGTTCTATTTTGTCTTTTAGACCTGAAGGGCCACATCTTACCTTGCATTCTGTGTGTTCAGGTTTTCAAGCACATCTCTTGTTTTCCTACATAGTCCTCCTACAGTTTTGGAGATGAGGCCTTGCTGTGCATTTTCATCTCTGCAGAGGGAGACACAGCAGCTCAGCAAAGTAGGCGACTTGCCCGCGTCGATGGACCAGTGAGTAGACTGCAGCTGAGGTCTTCGGCTTTTCTCAGCACTTTCCCCGTTGTCTCTAAATCCAGCTGCTCAAACTTAAGTGCCACCAGGGGCCGGGCAGGTGACATGTGTCAGCAGGGCCCAGTGACAGGGGAAGAGAAGGCCCCATCTCAAACTGCTGCTGCTCAGCCCCAGGCAGGGGACACTGTCCGGGACTGCAAACCCAGGATTTCAAAGAGAAGTTGGAAATTCGGATTTTTGTGTCCAGTCTGATTTTTAAATGTTGGCAGCTAATTTAGAAAAAAAATGTAGCCGAATGAAGTAAGTCTGCTGGCCTCTGCCCTACATCACCTGGCTGCTGGTCACTCACCCACAGCCTTTCCTCCTGACTCAGGCTTACGGGGAGCCTCTGTTGGTTGGCTTTCCTGTTAAGGGAAAGGAGAAGAGGAAAGGGAAGAGGAAATAGTTCAAGGAGCCTCTGGTCCATTTGTGTCGTACTGGCCTCACACTGTGTAAATAGCTCAGCTGCCCACATTCCCAAGGCAAATACTTTCCATGCGCCTCTTTGGTCACCTTAAATCCCAGGGCTCTTTGGCAGTTTATCGGCTCGCTTCCTTTTCCGAAGATTCAAATGACGACTGCCTGAAAATATTTTCTTCAGTTGGGTTTTTCTTGGTGACTTCACTCCAAGACAGATGTGCCCTAATAATAGCATTGAAAGTTAAGTGGAGTAAGTCAGCCAGCTGGTTCTGTTCCCTAGAAATGAGGTTACAGTTCCTAAATGTGAGCTCTCCCCGGAGACCTTGGAGGGGCCGAGCCTGACAAGAGGGCCGTGGTCACCGTGAGAGTCTGGAGTCCTTCTCCCTAGGACAGAGTCCCCGAGGCTCTCCCCTCATCCCACCAGGACATGTGTACTGCCCAGCACGTGGCAGATGGATGTCTCAGCGGAGGTTTGCTGTCTTCGGAGATGGTCAGAGGCTCTCATTCAGCTCCTGCCTCCTGAGCCTGGAGGCCTCAAGCTTGGTGACACCTAAACCCTGACTGCACAAAGCAGACCATTCCTCCAAGTACCTCTCTCGTTCCTGTGTTCAGGCTCACTGACTGGAAGGACTCCCAGGGGTCGTTTAAGCCCATTCTTCAGCGTCTGTCATTGCAGAATACATTTTTCAGACAACCCACTTGCATTCCGTCAATAATGTTTCATTTCCTCTAACTCAGTAGGAAGAAGATGAAACAAGTCTAAGAGAACCAGGAGCCTTCTGTAAGCTGTGCAGGCAGGAGAGTGACTTTGTGGGGGCAGGCTTTAAGATCCCTTAGAAAAACTGTACCAGCCTCTATGGATGTTGAGAGACTCTGTTTCTTGGTTTTGCTTCTCTGTAAATCTGGAGGAGAAGACAGGGAGGATCTGGGGTGCAGCCCTTCTTTGCCCCTCTCTCGTAGAGATCCTCACCTCAGTTTTTTGAAAACCCATGCTGTCTGGGATGATCCCAAAAGCTGCTGCAAAAGATCTCAATATAAAAGAAATGTTAACCTGGATGCAGTGGCTCATACCTGTAATCCCAGCACTTTGGGAGGCCGAGGCGGGTGGATCGCTTGAGTCCAGGAGTTTAAGACCAGCCTGGGCAACATGGCAAAACCCCATCTCTACCAAAAAATACAAAAATTTCCCAGGCATGGTAGTATATGCGTATAGTCCAAGCCACTAGGGAGGCTGAGGCAGGAGGATTGCTGGTTTGCTTGAGCTAAGAAGTTAAGGCCGTAGGGAACTGTGATTGTGCCACTGCACTCCACTGCAGCCTGGGTGACAGAATGAGACCCTGTCTCAAAAAAAAAAAAGGAAAAGAAAGAAAGAAAAAGAAAAGAAATGTTGAATAATTGTAGCCTAAAGTGAGAAGTAAAGGAAACAGTCTCAGAGTGTTTCTGCTCTGGGCGGGTGGGAGAACCTGGCTGCAGTGGGGCGTGCAGGCTTCCGGGGTAGGAGTTTGGGCAAGACCCCAAGGTCTGCCCAGATTGGGACACAAACCTGGGGGCACACCTTTGCCCCTGTTCGCTGCTCTGGGAATAGGAGTCGAGACTGGTACCTGCCTCTCAGGGGCCCTGGGAGGCTCCTGCTGCATGGGGAAAATGCTAAGTAAGCACCCACTGCCACTAGCAGGGCTGGTTGACAGAGATGCACCGGGAAGAGCGATGAGTCAGTCTGTTCATGAAAATCACGCATATATCGTCACACGTACTGTCAAGATGACCCGGGGGACAGCTGAGCTCTGAGAGCTGATGAGTCTTGCTCATACTTGGGGGTTCACTGGTGTCGCTTTTTGGCAACCCGTTTCCTGTGCTTCCAGAGGTCTGCACGTGAACAGATGCATGACTGCTGAACTGAGACGGGACCTCTGCCCTGAACAGCTCTGGTCAGGAGAGGGAAGCTGGGTGACTCATAGCAGAATTCAGAGCTGCACGTTGGCCGCGGCCGGGGCAGGGCTGCAAATGATTCTTCGGAAAGCAGCTTGGGGTTTCTGGCTCTCTCTGTGAGTCTGCATTCTCACTCGCTGAATGCCATGTAGCCCTACAGGCAAATCAGCATAATCAGTCAGAAATATGAATTGGACCAATGTATCTGGCTTGGAAGTATTTTCTAAATGTAGCTAAATTTTTGATAACTGCTTACAAGCCACCATGTGGCATCAAGTCCTTCCTCAAAAGTTTCCTTGTTGGAAATAACTTAAATGGGAATTCCCAAAAATCTGGCTTTAGAGTTAGAGCAGGTTTACCTCCTTAACCAAATCTCTTACAAGGGTTTTTTTTTTTTTTGCCTTCCCTGAAACTACCTAAAAGGCAGTTTCTGTCCATTTACGTTCTTGGCCTAGAGAGGTAAACATTTACCAATTGGAGGTTGAGGAAACCTTGTCCCTTCTACTATATCCAGTAGTATTCTAAGGTTTTAAAATGCATAACCTGAAGATTTTTCAATCTCAGGAATCTCTGAAAAAATACCAGGGGTCACTAAAGAGCTGCTCACACAGAAGTGTGTTTCCTTCAGCAGGGCTGTGCCTGGGAGAGCTTGGGGTAGAGAAGACGGCATTTTAGATTCTTGAACTTTCTGCAGAAAACTTCCTTTCAGATTCCTGGCATTGTAAATGTCATCCTCCGGCATGGGATGAAGAAGTCTGTTTCCACATGTGGCCACCTGGCAGAGCTGCCTGCGTCCCTATTGCCTGGCTCAGTCTCCTGGGGAACAAGCAGAGTTACTTAGATCAGATCCCAGGTCCCTGGGGGAGGTTTGGGTGGGGGGATTTTCAGGAAACATGAGAGCCTCTGGTGGCTACTGTGCCAGGCTGCCGCATCGTCCGCACACTCCCTCTCATACCTGGCTAGAAAGTGGCTCCTGGGCATTTTGGAGTTCCAGAAAGACTCCGTTTCTGGCAGGGAATAGGACTTTTCGTTGGGGACCCACTTCCTCCTGGCTATGACATTTGCCTTCCGCCCTTTCCTTGTGGAAAAGTGGGAATCAAGGCTGGGATAAGGGATACAGGAGGAGGTGGTCAGACCCTACTGCTAACATCTGCTGGGCCCATACAGAGCTGCCTGCCATATAGTTCATCTGATTCACAGGCTCTTGACCTTGAGGGGCTCAGACCAGACAGTATATGTGAGAGGTATGCAATATGTATCTGCCTCTGTTGAGTGCTCTTGTGTATGTACCAGGCACTGCACACAAAGAATTTAATTTAATCCTGAAAACAACCCTTTAGGATACTTGGTATGCCCGTTTTACAAATGAGGAAACTGAAGCTCCGTTTGGTAACTTGCTAATGCCACCAGCCAGGAGTGGCAGAAGCTAAACCTGAATTTATCTGGCTATAATGTTACCTGTTGCGCATGACAGGAAAGGAGGCCACCCAGCAGAGTGATGAAGAGTTTGGATCATGCAGCCAGCCTGCCTCACTACACGTCTACAGAACCCTGGGCAAGTTGTCTCATCACTCTGTGCCTCAGTGTTCCCATCTGTAAGGTGGGACAGTGACAGCACCTCTGTGACAGGTTGAGAGACTCTTACACACACACATAGCAAATACTCAGCCCTGTGTCTGGCTCCAGTAAGCACATGAGCTGTTTCTTACCGACACTAGAGCAGCTGGCATGCTGTGGGCTCCACGCCGCTCCGCCCTGCCTTACCTCTCCGTGGGCTATAAAGGAAGGATTAAGCAGCTCTTGCTCCCCAGACCAGGGAGCTGTTCCCGAGGTGTGTTGGGGGTGCAGATGGGGCTGAGTCCCCTGGCTGGTCCCTCTGAGAGAGGGGCCCAATATGGACTCCGGGTGCTCGGAGGTTCCAGAACTTCAGTGCCAGTTGTCTGCCGATCAGTGAAGGCCTTTGGTAAATTTCCACCCTAACTTGGCCTTGTTGTTTTGCATTTACCAAAGTAAAAATAAAATCTCTGGGGAGGAGTGGATGAGCACAGGGCGGGAGGGGATCTGCTGCGTGTTGCAGGGGCGGCCCTTAACCGGCTGGGCAGAGCCCAGGCGCCCTTTCCCAGAGGACAGGCTGAGCCCTTCTGTCCTCTGAGCTTTATCCATTAGGAAGTCAGCCTCGAAAGGCTGCCCACCCGCCCCGGGCTCTTCCCCAGCCCCCTTGACCACTCCCTGTTTCCTCCTATTGTTGCTCCCCTCCTAACCTCCAGGCCCAGCAGCCTTTGAGGCCTGGAGAGGCCCCTGGTGTGAGCTCTGCAAGGCCTCTGTGTTCAGCACAGCGTTTCCTATGCCTTCTTCCTCTCTCGCGTCTCTCCTCTAGCCCTTCATTATTTTTAGTTCTGAAGAGGATCGAATCCAGGAGGGAGGAGGCGGGAAGTTAATGACCTTCTCACCAGAGATGGAGCATTTGCTGGGCCCTGACCAACAGGGAGGGTTAGGAACATTTCCATTTTGGGTGAAGGACACCTCGATTCTTGAGTAACCAAAAAAAGACTGCTTTGGCAAGTTTGCGGGCCCCTTTGATGCCAGCTCCTATACAGTGTGGATGAGGGAAGGAGTGCAGACCTGAGACGGAGTCGCTAATGGAAGAGCATTCTTTGCTGGTGTCTCCAGTGTCCCTGGCTCCTGCAGGACACTGGGGACACCCATGAAGAGGTGTCCCCTGCCTGCCAGCAAGGGCATCCCAGATTGAGGGATGGGAGAGTGAGCAAACAGTGACTAACCTGAGTGAAAGGTGGCCCTCCAAACGCTCGAGTGCTAAGTGAAAAGGCCTCGGGGGCCCGGGGCCAGCCAGGCTGCCAGCTGTGGGGTCCTGGAGAGAAACCCAGGCAGACCAAACAGGAAATTCCCACAAATATGCCCCCTCCTGCTACTTGGAGAAGTCTGAAAAGTCCAGGTGTGAACAGTGAGTGGAAGGCAGTGTGAGCCTTGGTGTAGATGTGCTTTATCCTCCAGGCCTGGGCCCCTACCATGTGCTGGGCCCACAGGTCCTCTTACCAGCCAGGTGCTGGGAGTATTGGACTTCCACTGGATGTCCAGCCTAGGGGGACATACAGAGGGTTAGGACAGCTCCCCAGTTCCCTGGAGTCTTCCTGCCACTGGGAGACACGGTACGGCACACAAGAATCATAAAGCGCTCCAGCTTCCTGTCCCTTCCCTGCCCTACCTGCAGGTCTGCTGTGCAGGTGCCCTGCCAGGAAGCTCTCCCTCCGCCCTTCTGCGTATCTACATCCTGCATTTCCCTCCAGCTTCAGGGGGGATTCCAGGAGAGGCGTGGGGCTGAAGTGGCCAGAGAAGCTTCAGGGAGAAGGTAGGGCCAGCTTGGAAATTCCAGGGGATCTGCTGAGGGGGAGGTAGGATGTGGATACACAGAGGGAGGAGGGAGAGCTTTCTGAGCAGAGCTCCTGCACAGCAGACCTGGATGTGGAGCAGGTATGGGATGGCTTGCCCTGATGCATTGGAGTAGGCACGCCAGAGAGTGAGTGTGGGGCAGTATCTGGGGGCGGCTCTGTATCCCAGAGGGACCCTGCTCCCTCTTATGCATGGTCAGGGAGCCTTGGTGAGGCCCTGGGCTGCTCCTGGAGCCCTGTTCTTGCCGACTGGGCCTTTTGGCAGAGTTGAGGGCTTATGGTGGAAGAGGAAGAGTGGCCGTGACAGAGGCCCCCTGGGTGCCAGTCTGGGTGCTGCCCTTGGCCTAGAAACTGGGCCTCTAGTTGCAACAGGAAGAAGGTAGCTAATCAGGAGGAGACAGCTGGGCAGTCACTCAGGGTTTTTCTGGCTTTGGCCAGAATGTGCTGCTAGGGGTCAATGGAGCATGGTAGCGTCCCTCAGAAAGGTTCAGCCAGGGCTTGAACGTTGCCTGCGAGCTCCAGCCTTCAGCCTGACCAGGTCTACACACTGCAAACCAGGGGCCCGACAGCCCTCGCAGCCTGATTGGGAGTGGGGAGGACAGAGCGCTCACCCGGACAACACACTGAGCCAGGTCGTGCTGCTCCTGCCTGCAGGGGCTGGTAAGGACCCACCATCCTCCGTCTCCAGTGATTGCTTCTGAAGGAGGCACTTCAGCCACCCGACAGCTTTCAGGGTGATCCCCACCCTGTGCTCACGGGTTCTGTAAAAGGTGGGGGAGAAGCTCGTGCCTGGTGAGCGGTGCTGCCGGAGGATGTTCTGTCCCATCCAGCATTTGGGAACATCACACCAGGGGTGGGGGCAGGGGATGAAATAAAGCCTTACTCGGATCTTTTCTGAAAGTGCTTTTGCACTTGGCATTTAGGGGGATTTTCTTGTTTGTGAAAGGGGGAAAGGCAGTTAGTCTTAAATCCAGACTTTTATTTTTAGCCGGAGCTACCTGTCCTGCCAAGTCCTTGGGCTTAATTTTTCCGATCCTTGGTGTCTTGGTTTTGAAAACCCTTCCCCTCCTCCCCTCTCAGCTCCTTTTTGGCAGGGGCGGGTTTTGCTTTTGGCCCCAGCCAGGTTTCCAACCAGGGCTACAGGAGGGAGCTATTGAGCCAGGGGCCCCTACCTGCCTGGGCTTGTACCCAGCTGCCGTCACCCCAGCTGGGCCCTGCCAGGGGAAATACAATGAACAAAGTTGGCCACCGCCCCGACTCTGCAGCCTAGGAGAAGCACCAGGCTTTTCCCCGGTGAAGGAAATAATGATCACTAGGGAAACCCTAACTGCTTTTTTAGAAAGACCAAATGAAGAAGGAAGAAAAAACCATTTTTTCCAAACATGGAAAACTCAATGACTCTCACTCAGACTTTTGCAATAGCAGAACAAAGGCTTTGACACAGAACAAATTCTCCCCGGGCAGGGGCGTTCTTCATCCACTTTCAGCACCAAATGCGTCTTCCCTGAGTGTGTGTCAGTGAGGACGTTCTGGGAACAGAGGGAGGGAGGGGAGAGTAGGCCTTTGTTCAGGCCTCCCGCATCTGAAAGGTCACTCTTCTGACAAAGCCCTTGCTGTTTATGTGAGGGTATTTTATAACTAGGGGAGAAGCAGATAGCCCCAGGTCCAAGAGAGACGATGGGGGCCCAGTAATCCTGTTGGCTGAAACAAAATCCTTGGAATTAAGTGGCACGAACCTGGAAGCTGTGTGACCTTTTGCAAGTTACTAAACCTCTCTGAACATGTTTCATCATTTGCCAAATGGAGACAACTATATCAGTGTTGTGAGAGTTGCCTGAGCAATTGGCAAGTATCTAACAATATGTTAGACGTGTAACGTGATCTCTTTGCACACACGCAGCAGAGTCAGGCTGACAGTACTGTCTTGGGAGTGTTAGAGAGTCCAGAGAACACTTCCCATTTCTGATATTTTAGAGATTTCCCCTCATCTCTTTTACAAAAAACAAACAAATGAATAAACCAAAAACAACACACAGAAACTCTTTATGATTATCTAAAAATAATAGCCAAGTGATCAAACTATTTAAATAAAAAAAGAAGTGCTGGAGGAAAATGTACCAAATTGGGGGAACAAGTCAGGTGAGAAGGAGGCTAAGAAGAGAATGTAAACCCCCTTTAGAAAATGACATTTTTAATCTTATTATTCACCTCGAAAATATCCTTCTTTGGCGGTTCCTAGCAGAGTTCCACATATGTAAAATAAGATGGTTTGGGAAGTCATTCTTTCTTCTTTTTGCAATGTCAGTGACTTGAACCAGCAACTGATATTGACTCACCTGGGCTCCGACTCTTTCCAAGTCATACATCTGGGGGCCTGAGGAACTGCCCCATGAGTTCCCAGAGCTGCCGTGGGCATGGGACGGGAAGCTTTGTAAGCAATTAATCACACAGGTAGCTCATCTGATTGCCACCGGCCACGATCAGGCCCTCTGAAAGTGCCTGGTTGGATGCTTGCCAGTCTGCTGTACCTTGGAGGAAAAAATTATTCCAATTTAAGAAAATAGACACAGAAGCAAAAAACCAAAGTTAGCCTGGAAGGTTTGACTGTCCATGACAGTCTACAGAGCAGCTGTTTGTGCCCGTCACCTGCGTAGGCTCTCATGGTGACTGCATGGGGAGGGCAGGGCATGTGCGTTGATACCTGCCGTGCCCACTGTACACCGAGGTGTGCCCATGCCCCAGCTGGAAGGTTGCAGAACAAAGGTTCGTTCCAGCCTCCAAGACTGAATTGCGCTCTTTGTCATCGTCCTGCCCTCTAGAACAACATCCAGCTTGATGAGCTGCCTTTCCACCTCAGAGGTGGAGGCTTTAGGATCCTGATGGAGGGAGAGAGGAGTATGTATGTCGCTTCAGCCCTTAATTTGCAAGGTGGTGAAACCATTGTGGGCCTGGCAAAATCAGCAAGAAGGGCGGCTGGAGGAAGGGGTACGCTGGGACTGGAAGGAGCTACCTTCCTGAAGTCCTCCCTGCTTTTCTGAAGTTGTCCCAGCATAGCTGTGGCTTCCGGGAGAGGAATGTCAGGGTCCTGATAAGAAAATGGAGTGAAGCCCACACCTGCCCAGAATGTGAACTTTCTTCAGGAGCCTCTGCTCCCGAGGAGCAAGTGCAGCCCCCACACCTGCTGAGTTCATCTCCCTCCTCCTGGATGCTGTGAGGCTTGGCACCTGCCCAGCCAGGCACTTGGCAGACCTGCTGGGGGTCCCTGAGGGCCCACCAGGGTAAACCAGCATCTCTTTCTTGTGTCACCCAGAAATCAGCAAACACAGAGAAGAACTGGGACGGAGGCATACCCAGGGCTCTTTGGAAGCACGCAGGAGGGCAGCGGGAAGGCTTCCTGGGAAGAGGCTATCTGGGTTGCATTTTAAAATCCACACAGGAGTTAGCTAAGTCCTGTGCATCCGCAGTCATTCTTCTGCAAAGTCCCTAATAGCAGAAGCTGACACCCTTGCGTGTCTAAGGTGGCATGGGGACAGGTGTGTGGAGCAAGAAGTTGCCTGCAGAACTCCACAGGCCCGAGAGAATGTGAGCCCAGGTGGGCTGCGGTGGGGGTGGGGGTCACCAGAGCTGCCAGTGACCTTCCGTCCTCACGACCCAGAAGTGTTTGTCCTCTCCCACCCACCCTAAATTGCATTGAGAAACATAACATTGTTTTGGAGGGGCAGGAAGTGGCTGGAAGGAAGACAGGAAGCAGATCTCAGGGGGCATGTGGGCTGAGCTGAGGATGGGACAGTGCTGGCCCTGGGCGGCTTGGCCTCCTGTGGGGAAGGCTGGGCTGGGCAAGTGGCCACTGACCAGCTCAGACAGCACCGCAGGGACAGGGAGCAAGGCCAGACTCTGAAGAACATGCAGAAGACTGAGGTCTGGTTGCCATCCTCACCTCTCCTGACAGGCCTTTCCAGGGGTCTTCTCTGAGCCCCAAAAGGAGAGTCCCAGGTGCCTGTGGCCTTGAGCCCTCCCCTTCCCCAGGATTGAGGAGCCTCTGGTCATTGGCCATGAGCCGGCCCGAGAAGCCTGCAGGCCTGGGGTCACCTGCTGTCTCCCAACTGGGGGGCCATTTCCTCCGCAGGAGGCAGGGCCCATTTCCTGGCTGAGCAGTCACGGGGCCTTCGAAAGGCCCCGAGCTTGGTGAAGCTTTACCTTCCCCATCGTGACATTCTTACTGAGTTTTGGACGAGGGGCCCCTCACTTTCATTTCGCATGTTGTGCAGCTGATTCTGAGGAGAGCTAAAGCATTTTGTAAGGGGGGTGGCCAGAGGCCCACACATCCTCACAGCCTAGAGTAGGGGAGACCTGTGTCCCTCCTTCCTCTCCTTCCTCCTCTTTCCTCTCCTCTTCATCTCCTCCTCCCCTCCTCCTCTTCCTCTTCCCCTCCTCTTCTCCTTCTCCCCACCTCTTCTTCCTCCACCCCACCTCCTCCTCTTCCTCCTCTTCCCTCTCTTCTTCCTCCTCTTGTCTCCTCTTCTACCCTCCTCCAGCTCTTCCTCCTCCCTCCTCTTCTCCCTCTTCCCTCCTCCCTCCTCTTCTTCCTCCCTCCTCCCTCCTCTTCCTTCTCCCCCTCTTCACTCTCCTCTTCTTCTCGTCTTCCTGTTCCTCCTCCTTCCCAGCCCCCAGCAGTCCTTTTTCCCCTGCCTTATGAATGACAAAGGCTAGACCTGGAGGTTATGCCCCTTTGCCCTTTGATTTGTTGAAGGCAGTGTTTCCCTGCAGCCTGACTGAGAATGCCTGATGGGGAGGATGGTGTTGCCCAGGAACCGTTAGCATTACAGGAGACTTGGAACTTGATCCAGAAAAACACACAAAATCAGAGACCCTGCCCAGGCAGCCCTACTGGCTCGGGGCACCTCCAAGGATGGGCCAGAGGTGGGGAGGAGGAACCCAAGAAGGCTCCACTCCCCACCTGCCACAGAACGCTGGGTCTGTCTGTTTTATGGCTCTGTGTTTTGAGCAGGAGGAGATCATTCTGCGTAGGCCTTGCCTCCAGGGAGCAGACTCCCATCTGCTCTTCAGACCAGGAACTCTGGGAAAAGGGAAAGAGGAAAAGGGAGACAGGACATGGCATGCCCTGAGCTTCCAAAGGTGAGGGCTTCCAACTCCCAGGTGATGTGGGCAGCGGAGTCAATCGGAGCTGCTGGGCCGGGCCTCTCTCTGTTGCGGGGAATGCGGCTGCCGCTCCTCAAGCTCCCTTCGCCTCTGACTTCTGTCTCCTCCAGCGTGAAAAGGGGTTTTGTTGTCAGATTTTTTTCCCTCCCACTACAAATCTCTCTCCACATTCTCTGAATATTTTGGCTCCTTCAAGTCAGGTGCCAGGGGACAACACCACACCAGAGGTCTCCAGGCCTCTCTGAATATTAAAGAATCACTCTCCCACTTCTCTCTCCACCACCTCTCCCTCACCTGGTCTGGCTGTTTTCTGATCCATTCCTTCCAAATTCCTCTGAGTAAACGGAAGCTCTGTCTTTCCCTGTGCTTCTGGAGTTTAGCATGAGACCCTCTTACAGAGCGAGGTCCAGGTTGCAGCAGGCAGGGGTGGCAGATGGCAGCAGAAGGCACTGCCCACCCTGCCTGCAGAGACCAGTGTTCCTTTAACCCGTGCCCACCCTGCCAAGCCCAGACCAGTGTTCCTTTAACCCGGGACGCAGCCACCCAGGAAGTGTCCCTGGTTCACATCCAAGCCTGTGAAGCTGGGGGTGACCTGAAAGCCTGGCCTCAGTGGGTTTAACCACCCCGCCCAGAATCAAAGTAAAGGCCGTGTGTCTCCAGCCCTGGAGTGGGGGTGCCCTTGACCTGCCCCGGGCCACCCCAGCATCCTGGTGCTTTCCTTTCCACCAGAGTGCCCCCAAGAACATCACAAGTGCAGAATCCCATCCACAGAGTCTAGAAGTGTCTGGCTGCTCTGATCTGACATGTGGGAGAGCTTAAACCTTGTGTCGTCTGACAGCTGCATTGGAGGTGGCACCTGAGCAGCCCCAGAGATGGACGTATCCGGGGTTTTGGTGGCAGCTTTAGGGGCACCAGAGGCCCTGGGCTCCTCTGCTAAAGGAGCAGCCAGAAAACTCTCCCAGGCTGGCACCCTGGCTGCCCAGGGGACCCGCCCTGCCCAGTCTTCTGCCTCCTGTCCCTTCATCTTGCTGTCTCAAGGCTGAAGAGGCACTGGGGTGTGGGTCCTCGCTCTCTGATAGGCACAGAAGCAGGTGAGCTGGCTGGAGGCTCCCCATGTGCAGGGTACCTACTGGCAGAGCATAGAATGGGATGACTTTGGGGAAGTAACTTGTTGAGCCTCAGGCTCTTTGATCTGTAAAATGGAGAAAACACTCCTAACTGGAACATAGGAACAAGGCCATAATGCACCAGCCCAGGGCCTGTCACAGAGCGACAGCCCCATCCGTGGTGACAGGTATGAGTGTGCACACCATGCCGTGGTGCTGGGGCGCATCTGCAGAGATGGGCCCTTCCATCTCCCCGAGAGATAACAAAAGCAGTGCCGGCCAGCAGCAAGTCCCTCAGCACTGTAGTAGTCAGTCAGCTCAGGAAGAAACCCAGCACATCCACTGGCTAGGCCGGCCCCACATCTGCATGTGAGGAAGTAAGGGTCACAGCAGAGCTGGCCACAGTCAGCTGGCCACCTGCCCCGGGTCCACCAAGGAGCAGCCCACAGCCCTGGGAGGCCAGCAGGGACCTGCCACACATAGGGAGATTTGGGAGCACTCCGGAGGGGTCCACGAGGGATGTCCTGATTCCCCTGAGGTGACGCAGGAGCAGGCAGCCAGCTCTGCCCTGGGCGGGAGTCCAGGTACCCTTTGCCACACCACGTTCAAGACATTTGAAGGTTGCTTTTGTATTTCCTAGAGCTTGGCTTGAGAGGCTGGGCCTGGGGCCGGGTCTGATTTCAGACAGAGAAGAGACAGAGGCTCCGTTGAGCACTCACTCTTGAATGTCCCCAGAGGAGGGCCTCGGCGGCGGGGGATAAACCCCTCTGGGTGGTTTGTTACCTGTCTTAGCTGGGGGCCGAGGACTGGAGTCCATTTCTGAGGACTGGGGCTTCCTCCACCCAGTGCTCGGAGGGAAGGCTGTTAGCCTGGCATTCCTGGAAAGTGGCGTGTGCCTGGAGTGGGTTTGGTTCCTGAGGCAACTGCTGTGGTCTCCCCAGCCATCACAAGGGCATTGATTCTCTGGAATCTCCTCCCATCCTTTAGTTTATCTCTGCTCCTAGGGGCTGGGCTGGGGCGGTTGGGGTCACCCTGTAGCCCTCCTTCCCCTGACCTGGACCTGGAAAGGGCTTTTTCTGTTTACTGCTTGGCAGTGACAGGAGGCACTGCCTGGGTGCTGCTATTTTAAAAACCGCAGGGAAACCCCGTGTGCTGCTACTGGCAGAGAGAAAAGGGCTCTCGTGCAAGTGCATGGCATTCTCACAAGTGGAAGGCTCCACGGCCCTCATCCAGGCAGGGCAGCCTTGGGATGGGGGACTCTCAGAGCCGTGGCCACGTGGGAACCATTTTCATGGTGAAGAAACGGAGGAGGTGTGGCAGAGGGGAGCCAAGCGCGAGGTGCCTGGCTGCGTCGGAGCTCAGTGCTGCGAGAGGCTTGTGGATCCCGGGAACTGTCAGAAGACCCTCCTTTCTGGGCCCCGGGTCTTTAGCCTCTGGGAGGAGTCCAAGAACTAGAAGTTTCTTAGCTTCAGATGGCCTTGCAGAAGCTAAGCCACACTGTCTCGCCCAGCATCTGTTCACCTTCCTGGGTCACAGGCCCCCTGCTCACTGTGTCTGATGGGTCTCCAGGGAGCTGCACCCCAACAGGGTGGGCCTGACACTGCCTCAGGCTCCGTGGTCTTCAATGTTCAGAACCTAGGTGGCAACTCCACCTGGCACCAGACTGACCATTCATGGAGTAACTTTAGAAGCACCTGGGTCCCCTCCTTGAACACAGAGGGCTAAAGACCCTTCCACAGACACCCCCGTACCCACATCTGACAGCTTTCTCTCCTGGGAGAACAGGAATCTATGTGTTACTCTCAATTTACAAACAAGAAAATAGGGCCCCAAACAGGACGAGGAACTTGTTCAAGATCAGTCACTGAGGAGGAAAAGGGGAGCCGGGACTTGGGCCCAGGTTGGCCTGCTTCCCTGCCCCACACTCTCCCAGGACCAGGCCTCCCTGCCCCACAGCTACAGCCAGCCCCGCCTGCTCACCTGGCCCCTCTGCCTGCAGCCCCCATGCCAGCAGGTCTGGGTCCCAACCGGTCCAGGTCCCAGCCGCAGACCTTTGTCCTCACACCCCTGCTGCCAGCTATAGTCATCTCTTTCTCTCTGTTGAGTCTGGCCCCCAACTGTCTCTGGTGAGTGCAGTCTCCATAAGCTCCCCACTTTCCGGCAGTGAGCTGTCTCTGCATGGCCCCTCCAGGGTCGCGGGACCCTTCCGCCAGGCATGCTCGTTTGCCCTCACCTGTATGTATAAAATAGGGACTGGCACCCTGCAGCTGGGAGAGTGGCCTTTCTAGTCTTCCTCGGAGGGGCTATTGCTGCTGGGATGAGGGAAGGTCACTTTCCAGGGCCCTAGAGTATCCATCCGTCCAAGGAGCCTGGTATACCAGTGGTCTGTCCCTTGCTGGACACAGGAAACTGAGGCCCCAAGAGGGGCTGTGAAGCAGTGCGGTGTGGGTTCTCCCTTGATGGGGGCGTGGCATGGGATGGGGTGAGCCCTGGATTGAGACCACTCTGTCTTCCCCTCCTCCCACACCACCCCCGAAGCCCGTCAGCTCCTGTCCTCTCTGAGCTCTGCTGCAGGGATATGACCCGCAGGTGGTGACCCGCTGTGCATGTTACCTCTGGACCCACCTTAATGGCTTCCCCATGAGCAGGGGCGTCCTGGAGAGCCGCTGCTGGGCTCATCTTGTGTAATGAGGTTTTTCCATTGTTGCCCTCATGCATTGTGTGCCCCGATTGTTTATGCAGCCTTCTGGGTGCTTAGATAAGAAATGCCTCCACTGGCTTTAGCCTTCTTTGGCGATCTCCATCAGAAGGATCTAGGAAAAACACGCTTGTCAGTAAAGCCTTGGCCGTTTTGTCACATGGCCTCATGGGGTACTGCCCTCTCTTAAGAATAGAATTGGTCTTGGCGGTGGGGTGAGGGTTTCTGGGATGAGGATAAAAATTACCAGGTTTAGTAAGGAAGAATTCCTCTCCTTAAATAGATTTTAACTTGAAAACCTGATGACAGAAGCAGCTGAGTCTCAGCAAAGAGAGAAAAAACAAAAGAGGCTCATTTCACCTTGACTTCACCTTGGGTACCCAGCAGCTGCCACTGTCCCCTGAGGGCTGCAGCTGGGCACTTCGGGGCAAGGAGTGGGAACCTCATCTCCAGTGTGTGCCCCTGTCAGGCGTGACCACCCTCATCTCCTCTGCAAGCCTCATGGCTTCCGCTCTCCGTGGTTCTGCTGGTGCGGGATCCACTTTCTCAGGAACTCAGAATGCTTTGCAGTCAGGCTCTCACAGCTCCCTTCAGGGCCGGTGTGTTTTGGGGACACTTGATCTTTATCTCCACAGCTGTTCTTACTGAAGTTCACTCAAGGATATTTTTTTCTAAAAATATATATATATTTTGCTGGGGAAGAAAAGAATTTTGTTTATTTTCAAATAGTTGTATAGAGAATGTTTAAATCCCAGCTTCACCTTTTACCTCTTTGAAGCGCAGGCTCCACCAGATGGAAATAGAAAGAACTGACTTGCATGCTCATTGAGGAAATAAAATAAGAAGGTGCTCAATATACCTTAGTTCTCCTTTCTGCCCAAAGGGCCTGTTCTCCCCAAACACATACACGCTTGCGCACACATGTGCGCACACACATGCACACATGCACGCACATATGTACAAACTCATGCACACATGCACGCACACACATGCGCACGTATGCGCACATGTGCACACACTCGTGCACACACACATGCACACTGCCAGCCCTGGCTGTTTTCACGGAAGAAACCTCCTGAGAGGGAGGAGCGAGGTGCAGAGGAGAGAGCTGCTCCCTTCTGTGTGACCTGAAGGCATCAGCGCAGGTTCTGTTCTGAGGAATTCCTTTAAAGTCTCTCTTCAAACCACTTGCAGGCAAGAGGTACCTCTATTGCTGCCGCATCTACAAATGGAATATGAACTAATGTGGTGGGGCTGGGTGGTAGTGTCCTCTCCAGCCTTCCTTGGAGGGGTCGTTGCCCTTGGGACGAAGGGAGATCCCCTGAGCGTTTTGCTCAGGCTGTTGTTAAATGGGTAAAGCCACCTCCCACCATGTGCCACATAGATGATGGTGGTGGCAAGGTCCTCCGAGCCCACCAAGAGCCCTTCCCATCCTGTGGCCACAGGCAATGAGGGCCCTTGCTTTGAATTTGTCTTAATCAGAAATCAGTGGTTGTCTTTCTAATGTAGAGCTTTTTGTTTGCTTGTTTCTAGAGCAAATCATGGAGGAAAATAAAAAACATGGTGCACTGGTCTCCCTTTGTCATGTCCTTCAAGAAGAAGTACCCCTGGATCCAGCTGGCAGGACATGCAGGTAGACGCAGCTCTCCCGAATGTCCCGGCAGGATGCTCGGCCCTCTGGGAGGCACCCAGCAACTCTGGGAGGGGAGAGCCCAGCCCTGGACGCTGTGCTCTGGGATCAAAGCTCCAGCGTGGGTTCCCTCCGAGAGACTTTCTAGTCTGAAATCTCAGCCACACTTGCAGGCTGCAGCCTTAACAATACCTTGTAAATGCCATGGACAACCAACCTCTCTGGAGTCTGTGTCACCCCCTTCCACCAAAACACGAATCTTCCCCTCCCTCTGGCTCTTCCAGTCTCTCTCTGTCTCTCTTCCAATTGTGCTCAATAAGACAGGTGAAGCCATCAATCTTTATAGCTTACCTGCCATTTGTTACCCTGGACACAGAGGCAAAGCTAACCCTTTCATTGAACACCCACTGTGTGCCCGAATCGCCGTGGTCCTGGGGGTTGCAGCATTAATGGCGACGTAGTTTCTGCCCCAAGAGAGCCTGTGGGTGGTGGAAGATGCGGCCAAGTCACCCCATAGCCGCAGGGTGGTGTGCGGTGCTGGGTCGGAGGTGGCCAGAAGCTGAGTCCAGGCAATGCCGGGGAGGGAGGACATCTGGAGCCAAGGCCCCAGAGCCATCTAGCCCATACATGGGGCCTCTGGACTCACTGTCATCTGGGGACATTTCAGGGGGCTGCCTGTGGACTTGGCCTTTGTGACTTCACCAGCCTGTGGGTCCTTTTTGGGCCAGCACAGGTCCAGCATTCCTCTTACCTCCTTGCCCACATTGGCCCAGCCCCAGGTACACGATGGACAGCTGTGTGAATGCTTAGCTGGGTCTGGCTGAGAAGTGCCGCCCAGGTGGGCCGGGCCGCAGACCCCCACTTCTCAGCCTGCGCAGCTCCCCATCCTGGCTCTGAATCCTGTCCTATCAGGGTTTCTCTACTGAGGCCAGGAGACGCCTTGGTTGCTGAGAAGCAGGGTTGATGAAGGAGGCTGAGATGGAAAGTAGCCACACTAAGGAGTGACCGGGTCTCGTTGCCTCAGTCTCACCTGGCTCTGTGCCCTACCGCGGGGAACGCTGGCGAGGAGGAGTCTGGGGTCAAGGAAGCTGGGGAACCAGCCCAGAATTACAGTCAGTGAGTGGGGGACTGGGTCTTGAACCCACTGCCCTTAAGGTGCTCAGTCCACACCAGGGACATAGGCACATCTTCAGCCCCAGGCTTAGCCATCCCCAGGGAGGCCCAGGCCCTGTGCCAGGGAGGGCGCCTCTGCCAGCTGCCTGCAGCCAGGGACCAAGGGCCTTCTACACTCGCTCTGCAGGGAGTTTCAAGGCGGCCGCCAACGGCAGGATCCTGAAGAAGCACTGCGAGTCCGAGCAGCGCTGCCTGGACCGGCTGATGGTGGATGTGCTGAGGCCCTTCGTGCCTGCCTATCACGGGGACGTGGTGAAGGACGGGGAGCGCTACAACCAGATGGATGACCTGCTGGCTGACTTCGACTCGCCCTGTGTGATGGACTGCAAGATGGGCATCAGGTGAGCCAGGCTCCACATGCCTGCCTCCGTGCCAAGCCACACGGCAGGTGCGCAGCACGGCACTCAGGGCTTCTAGGAGACCTCGCAGGTGCAAGGGCAGGCTAAGGAGCCTGTTTGACCAATTAGAGCCTTCCCATCCCCAGGCATCTACCATTATGTGCAGAGGGTGCAGGGACCTGGGCTTTGCCCGTGATATGGCCCCTTTTCTTCAGTGAGCAGAAGCCAGGGGCTGGCGGACTCAGAAGAGGGGCCCTGGCTGGGTTCTGAGCCCCCCCAGAGAGGGAAGAGAGCGCTGCCCTTGGTTCAGGTGGGATCACTGCGGGTGGGGAGAGCACCAGGTAGGGAAGTGGCAGGATGGTGACTTCCTGCTATGTGAGCTGCTGAGGGAGATGGGAATCGAGGTCTTTCCATCTCCCCAGCCCTGGTGGATGGGACGAGTGGCTAGTAGAATATGTTGGCTTACCAAAAAAGACCTGCACCTGTCTCAAAGCAGGAGGAAGCCCCTCACGGAGTTCAAGAAGCCCCCATGGCAGGGCGCTGCAGGGGCCCGAGGTGGGCCCGGAGCAGTCACTGGACCTGTGTGCAGGACTGGCTCCCACCCCCAGGTACCTGATGGGGGCTCAGGCTCACTGACACCTGCCCAGGGGATAAGCCTGGAGCGGACTCCAGGGAAGAGGAGAAAGGAAGAGTGGGTATGAGGAGGCTGGGCAGAGAGCGGACGGGGATGCCTGAGGCTGGCCGCCCTGATCTTGGGCTCGGTTTTGGCGGTTGGTTTTCTCATGACCTCTCAAACTACAGCCTTTTCACCCCAAGTCATCCGCAGCACGGCTCCTTCTCCCCGGTGCGGGTTTGGTGAGCCTCCCTAAGGCTGTCAGCCCACGTGGTGCCCAGCGTGCGGTGCTCAGGCTGTGGGGCTGGCCCTGGTTGCAGCGCCCAGGCTGGTTGGCCAGAGGCTGGGCCCCTCCATGCTGCCTTGCAGGGCTCGCTGGGAGGCCAGGCACGGAGACATAGCTCAGAGCAGCAGGCTGTGTCCGCTGTGAATGGTTTAACCAGTTTATTTCTCATAAGAGGAGACTGGGAAAGATGGGTGTGAGAGAAAGAGAGAGAGAGATGGAGACGAGGAGAGAAGTGGGCTAAGCCAACGAGTTTTTCTTTCCTTCCTTCTCTCTCCTCCTGGGAGTTCTGTCCTAAGATCGGACCCTGCCACTGACACTTGTGTTCTCTCGACATTGCCCGCAGGGAAGGCACGGGGGATGGGGAAGCACAGCCCAACTCTGTTCTTGCTCCATCCGTGGCTGCCTGTCTCCCACCAGCCAAGGCCCTTACTATCTCCAGCTCACAGGGACCTGGGATACGGCAGGGAGGATGCAGAACATGCCCCCAGCCAGCCCAAGGCCATTGCTTTTCCCGAGTCTGATTTCTGTCCCAGGATGGCATCCCCTGGCGCACCAGAATGTGTCCCCTCAGGGGAGGCCCAGCCCTTCCTTCCAACCCAGACAGCAGCAGGACTGCCTGCCAGCAGGGGAGCAGGTGCAGGTCGCAGACCACCACATGGAGAGTAATCCAACTGGTGTCCACTCAGACCTGGCCAAAAAATACACCCTGTGTGAAGAACATCTGGCTAGGCATTTCTGGAAGCCGGCTGTTTCAAGGACACAGCCCGCCAAGTGAAGGGCCAGGGCTGCCCCCGAACCTGCCTGCTCCTGCTGGAGACACAAACCCCACTCCTGCCCCAGGGCTGCCCCCACGCAGCCCCTTGACTTCTGCAGCTTCTCTCTGCATCCTATCGCTCTCAGGAGAGACCTAGAGTGACCAGCTGGAGCACGTGTAACCCCATGTTGGCGGGCAGGGGAGCAGGATGAGAGACGAGTATGTGTAGAAGGGAAGAGGGAGGTCTCCCCAGAACCAGGGTGCACCCAGCCCCATCTTTTCTGCACACAAATCCTAAGGACCCTTCTTGTTCCAAGGGCTGCGCCAGCTGCTTCCATTATTCATCCCATTGCGTTCTCACCGCCATTCTGGAAGATGGGTCATGTTCCAGTGTGAGCAGGAGGATTCTGTCACCCAGAGGTTCCGTGGCTCATCGGGGCCACCTAGCCAGGCAGCAGCTTGGCACAAGGCTTGCCTGACTGCAAATCAGGCCCCCGCTGCAGCCCAGCCTTTCCCAAGGGGACTGTATGGGACTCAGCTTCCACGGTGTTTACCTGGTGGGCCGGGCTAGCTCCATCCGGGCTGTGGACTGTGACCTTCTCCCAAGCGCGTTCATCAAGAATGCTTGGCCACAGAGCCTCTCCCAAGACTGGCTGCCCATGGTCACCTCCAGAATGTGGCCTGTTCATGGCAGAGGGAGGAGGCTGGAGCCCAGGGTTATCTCAAACGCAGAGTCTCAGGGCAAAAGGGGTTGAGACATGTCACAGAGAAAGGGAAGAGCTGGTCACCAAACAGCACTGGCTCTGGCGGGGGCAGAGGGGTGGCACTAAGGAGAATATGGTGCAGTTGCTGGTAGTGTCTGCACCCTGGAGTTTCTTGGGATCCTGGCTCCCATGGACACGTGCTCCGTGGCTCTGGGGCATGCTCTGAGGCGTGTGACTTGTCCTGGAGAGTCAGCACTGTCTTCCTGACATCTGGACCAGCAGCCTGGGGACTGCAGATGAGAGCCCGTCCCTAGCACCTCTGCCCTTTAGGAGCTCTGGGTGGCTTTTGCCCGCCTCCTATTGACTCCCCAGGCTGGCCTTTCTCAGAGGAGCACTTCCTCTATCCGGCCTTGATCTCCTCCTCCCCCAGCGTCCTGTGAGTGGGCGAGCAGGTCTCTGCTTCCTTGCATGGTTTGGAGCTTCGACTTTGCCTCGGGCAGGCAGGGGAGTGTGGAGAGGTGCTCAGCCTCACCTCCCTGTGGGCCTCCCGCCCCACCATCCAGCTGGCAGCCCTATGGGCATCTCCCCCCAGCCCCTTTCCTCTCCTGGGCAGTGAGTAATGCCCACTTTGAGCCGTGGGGGCTCTTTTTGGAGAAAGGCCATGTGAAAAGGGATTTGACATTGAGGTCTGCTTCCTGTTTGAGGAGCTAGTGAGAGCTCTTTGCAGAAGCGCAGCCACCACCCACTCACTGTGCGGGCCCTACAGCACGCTCTGAAGTCCCTCGCCCAGCCTGGCTGCCCCTTTTCTCCACGGTACACACAGAGATGCACACACAGCCCCTGCCTCGGCGCTCTAGTCCCCACTGACCTGGCTCTGTATGTGAGGGGTGTGCTGTGTGCATGTCTGGCATGCGTGCACCTATGTGTGTGCAGTGGTGCACAGGAGTCCATGTGTATGTGCATGCGTGTGCATGAGCACGTGTGTGTTTGCACGCATGGGTGTGTGTGCACGCAAGGGCCCAACTCAGAGCTACTGACCTCCCCCTCCAGCCCTCATCACCTCCTGGAAGGTCCTAGCCAGCCAGGCCTAAGTTCATACCCAAGGATTTATTTTTTTCTTCCCTTTTCTTTCAGTGCAAATTTCAATTAATACAGTGGTTTCCGAAAGCCTGTCATTTTTAAGATGCTGTGATTTTTGTTTAGTCTGTTCTGGGTCCCAAACCAGCAACTTGGAGAAGGCGTGGTGGGCAGTGTCAGAGCAAGGCCAGGAGACAGATACGGGAGAGTGGAGGGTAGGTGGGCGGGCCTCTGTGGGCAGCTCCCACGCACAAAGGGCAAAGGGGAGAACACCATCCTGGCACTGCCACTGTTGATTTCTGCCTCCTCAAGGGCTGCGGGCAGCCTCTGAGCCTGTTGTGTAGGGAGACTGGGGCTTTAAAAGGAGAGCAGGGGAGAGGGGTGGGATGACTCATCCGCCTCTGGTCTGCAGAAGGTAGAAGCACAGAGGTGTGTGCTGGGGGAGGGGGTGTATCCCAGCAGCTCAGGGCCGGCAATTCAGTCCGGGCTGCTGAAGTCCCCTGCGGTCCCTGGACCTGTTACCTGCCCCAGTATCTAGGTGGTCCCCTCCAGTTCAGCTGGAACTGCTGGTGTGGAGGCCAGAGCCATGAGGCAATTGAGTTGGAAGCGTTTTCTCAGGCTTTTGGGGCTGAGGGCCCAGGTATGAGGAGACCTGGTGTTGATGGGGCGGGGGGTGCCAGGCATGCCAGCATGTCTCTGGGATGAGCAGAGGCCAAGGAGCCCCCTACCTCCCTCCTCCCCCATTACAGGCTTCTCCATCCACACTGGGGCCCCTTCTGAGCCACCTTCCGACCTGAACTTTGTGCTCCAGGTTTCTCCTCTTTGGAAAGAGCCAGGGACATTGATGGGCAGGCTCAGCCTTCAGGCTGCCCGAGAACAGCGGAGATAGATGGGGGCTTGAGGAGGACAGAACGGCTTCTCCCACCAAGGCGGGTTCTGGCTTTGGAAGCCCTGACTTTATGGAAGGGTTCAGGCAGCCAAAGGGGGTACAGTGGGCCCTGAGCAGACCCTGCCCCCAGTCCCCTCTCTTAGCTCCACTATAGCAGCAGGAGCAGGATAAGCCCCCAGCTGCCCTGCCTCCATCTTCCTTCTGCTGGTTCCTGTGGGGTCTCCCCAGGAGGAGCTCCTTGGGCTTTTGTGAGGCCATCCGATGGTCTTGGAGTGAAGGCCTTCCGATTCAGCGAGGCCACCCCTTTTCTCTTGGATCAAGAGCCTGCCCCAGGCTGGCTGGTGGTGCACACCTATAACCCCAGCACTTTGGGAGGCCGAGGTGGGAGGATCGTTTGAGGCTAGAAGTTTGAGACTAACCTGGGCAACATAGTGAGACTCCCCTATCTACTAAAAAAAATTGTTTAAAAAAAAATAATTAGAGCCAGCCCCAGCTGGAGCAGAGTGTGCCACTCCCTTGGAAAGACGTGCCTTGACTTGGGGCACTAAGCTGACTGCGGCCGTTGGGCAAGGCACACCCCGAACCTTCATCCACCAGGCAGGAGAGGAGCTGCTGGTGAGCCCTACTCTAGCCCGAAGCCCTCATGTCGCCTCCCCTCCCACGCAGGACCTACCTGGAGGAAGAGCTCACGAAGGCCCGGAAGAAGCCCAGCCTGCGGAAGGACATGTACCAGAAGATGATTGAGGTGGACCCCGAGGCCCCCACCGAAGAGGAGAAAGCACAGCGCGCTGTGACCAAGCCGCGGTACATGCAGTGGAGGGAGACCATCAGCTCTACCGCCACCCTGGGGTTCAGGATCGAGGGAATCAAGGTGAGGCTGGTGAGGTGCAGCAGCCTCCACGTGCTGGAGTGAGGGTGGCCTCAGGCCCCACCCGTGCCCACCTCAAGGGCCTGGCTACTCTCAGGGCCCTTTGGAAGCTGTCAGCTTCTCCAGGCACAGGCTCAGAGTGTGGGAGGCCACCCCACTCTGCAGACATCAGCCTGTCCTCAGTCTGAGATACTGGCAGGGTGGCTGTGTAGGGGGCTTGGCCTCGGAGCAGAGCGGCTTCTAGCCTTGCCAGCTGTCAGCTCTCTGCCGAGGACTTTCCACTTAGCCCAGACGGTGCCTGGCACCGAGAGCCAGGCGAAAGCTGCCTGCCGGACGTCCATAGGGGAGCTGGTTCGTTCTGCTCCAGCTGCACACTGGGACTGGCAGACAATTCGGGGAAGGGAGCAGCACGTTGGCTGCCTTTGATGTTTGAGCCAGGGTCCCTCAGAAACCGCATTCTCTCCTCTTTGCTCTTCGATCTCCTTATTTTTCTTTGAAAGTTCAAAATATTTATCGGAACAGAAATAGCAACATAAGCCCCAAAGAAACAACATGACAAACTTTATAATAAAATGTAACTTTCCCCTAATTGATATATTTGTGTACGTGGTTTACAAAATGACGCCTCTGTCCCTTTGTGCCTGTGTGTATCTGGCAGAAAAGTTCTTAGCTCTGGCTATGGACACACAGAAACTTCCTATACATGATTATGTTCAAATGTTTATTTACTTTCCCCGGAATAAATTGGGGGACTGGCCCTGTCTGGATTGCCGACTGTCTGGACTGATCACGGCACTGTCTACACTGACCGCCCTGTCCGTGGGCCCCTGCGAACATCCTTGCAGTTAAATCTGCAAGAGCAGGGCTTTGGGGCACGGGCCCCGCAGGGTCTCAGACAGCCGTCCTTCTCGAGCAGGTGGCGGTCCCTGCGCAGTTGTTGGGTCTCCCATTCTCTGTCCAGTCACCTGTGTCATCTCTGGTGTCCAGCCTGGAGTCAGGTTGGGCAGCCGATGGTCCTGATGGGAGGTTCCCCTCAGCCTCCTTTCAGATGGCATTTACACGTATGCTTCCGCAGTTGCCGACGGCTCGCTGCCGACGCTGGCATGTGGGGCAAGTTTTTACCTTCCCTCGGGACAGCTGCTTTGCGAGCTCTGGACTGAGAAAGACATTTGCCCCCTTCTTTGTCTTTTGAAACCAGCCCTTCCGTCTTTTTGCATCCAGCTCTGAGACTGGTTGAAAATTCTGTGCCCCTCCTCCTTCTCTTAACGTTCACTTTCTTTTCTTTATTTGTTCGAAACAATCCACTTTCCCTTCAGCTCTCCCTCTCAAGCAGGATGTGCTCCTGGTCTCTGCCTATTGTCCAGCGGTCGGAACAGCCGACAGCCTGTCTTCCCGCTCTGAGAGAAGCTGGCTATCTTCACCATCACCTGCCCGCCTCAGCGTCAGCCGAGAGGCTCTGCCCGGGGTGCGCCGCCCGCAGCCCGGCTCTCAGCACCCAGGGCTGCTCCCTCAGCCCAGGTCCTGCCAGTCCTGTGGAAGGCAGCCACAGTGAGGACACAGCTGAAGCAGTCTCCAGCCTGCGGGCAGGCACAGCCCACTGCTGGGACTCCTAGGGGGCACTCCTTCCCATCCTTTGTCTCTAAAGAACAGATTTCCTCATAGGTCAGCAAAGCCCCCCAGGTGGGCCCAGGGGAGCCTGAGCAGAGACAGTGGCCCGGGCCAAGAAAATGGAGTGGGGTGGGGAGGGAGCAGAGGTGGGCGGGGCTGCGTTAGATCCTGGCTTTCAGAAAACCTGGTAGATTATAATGAAGGAAGTTGAGCTGAGCTGGGGCAGGAGTGCTTCTCTCCTGCCTGTGCTGGCGAAGGTGCCTCTGGAGGACAGGGACCCGCCGACCCCGGAGCAGGCGGTCGAGGCCGACCCTCTCTCTTG
This sequence comes from Cacajao melanocephalus, assembly GCA_963573385.1. Classification (NCBI taxonomy): domain Eukaryota; kingdom Metazoa; phylum Chordata; class Mammalia; order Primates; family Pitheciidae; genus Cacajao; species Cacajao melanocephalus. The sequence goes on along the minus strand of CAUYLG010026070.1, from coordinate 7,707 downwards.
GGCCTGCTGTTGCTCTCAGGCCAGCCAGACCCCGCCATGCTCCTCCATTCTCAGCCCAGATGCCCCTCATACCTCCAGGCTGTTCCCACCACTGTTCACTCTGCCAGGGATGCCAGTGCCACCCTCTGTGTTCTCCTGTGTCTGAGCACAGGGTGACTCCCCTCTACTGTGCATGCCACCTCCCTGTGCCCTACGTGGACACCTGGGTGCCTCTGCTGACCCTGCCCTGGGTCCGGAGGGGGCTGGCCTGCTCTGCGGCCTTGGGTGGATGAGAACAGTCTCTGCCCGAGGGTCCCTGCTGACCCCCTCCTGGGTGGGGTGTCGTTCTCTTTCTCAGAAAGAAGATGGCACTGTGAACCGGGACTTCAAGAAGACCAAAACGCGGGAGCAGGTCACTGAGGCCTTCAGAGAGTTCACTAAAGGGAACCGTAACATCCTGGTGAGTCTGGTGCCTCTGGAGAGGGTCTCTGCAGCCAGCCAGGGAGGGACAACCGAGTCTGCTCTGGAGGTGCCTGTGGGGAGGACAAGGCACCGCAGGGACAGCACACCTCAGCCCCAGTTTGTAGGGCTCTGTGGAGAGGCCGCTGGCAGAGACTTTTGTGGCTCTCTCACTCTGCCCTTTCAAAAGTCAAGGGTACACCAGGTGCAGGGGCTCACACCCGTAATCCCAGCACTTTGGGAGGCTGAGGCAGGCAGATCACCTGAGGTCAGGAGTTCGAGACCATCCTAGCCAACATAGTGAAATCCCATCTCTACTAAAAACACAAAAATTAGCTGGTCATGGTGGCGCATACCTGTAATTCCAGCTACTTGGGAGATTGAGGCAGGAGAATCGCTTTACCTGGGAGGTAGAGGTTGCAGTGAGCTGAGATTGTACGACTGCTCTGCAGCCTGGGCAGCAAGAGTGAAACTCTGTCTCAAAAAATAAAAATAAAAAGTCAAGGGCACTGAAGTTTGTACCCAGGAAGGTTTGTACCCACCCTGGTGCCAAGCTTCTGCTTGGACGGTGAAGAGGAAGGCAATGTGCGTGTCCCTGACGTGCGCCGGGTAGGTGGGGAAGTGCGGTGGACACTCATCCACTCTCCCTTAACCATCAGCCCCACAGCTCCAGAGAGCCGTTTCCATCCCCTGAGAGAGAGAGAGAACTACTGGGTTTCCACAGAGCCCGCCGCTGGCCAGGGGTCATGGCAAATGCACAGCAAATCCTCACAGCGGCCCTCTGGTGCGGGTGGACCTGCTTGTCCCCATCTTGTGTGCCCGGGGTCACACTGTCCCCTGCCATCCAGAGCTGGCCAGCTGTCTCCGAGTCCGGGGGTGTGGCTTGTACAAGTTCATGACGAACTGATGTCTTCTGTGTTGCTGCTGCAGCGGCTGGCAGGCTGGATAGATGCTCTGCCCGCTGGGACCAGAGTGCTGACCCTCCCTGCTGAGTTAGGGAGTATGGTGCCGTGGCGCCCCAAGTGCACCGCTCCCTGGGACAGTCAGAGATCCAGGCACATCTGGGACATGGGCGCTGGAGGCCCGTGAGAGGCACCTTCTGAACAGGCCACAGCAGCTGCAGAGCAAGAAGGGACGGACCAGGCAGCCTTTTCTGCAAGGAGATCAGTACCGGCTGGAGCTGGGAAACCTTGCTTTTTGAGCTGGGGAGGGTTGCCTGGGCCCCTGGCAAGCTCTGAGGCTGCAGACATGGGAGACGCACCTGATTTTTTATATCCCATGCCCTCCATTCCTGAGCACCCTCAAGGGAGGGTCTCAGCTCCTCAGCAGTGGCGCCATGGAGCATGCCTCCTAGGCCTGGGACTGAGAGGGGTTTGTTCCTGCTACTGAACTCTCCAGGGAGCCGGTCGGCTGGCTTTGCCGGCTGTCACTGCTTTCCAGCAGGCATTGAGCAACTCTGTGTATTTGTGTATGGTGGGCTTCCCAAGGCAGCCTGGGGGGTGAGACCCACAGAGCTGGCTTCTGGGGAGCACGGGGCACCCCCAAGGCCAGCAGAGAGTTTGACACGAGTTTATTGGGCTCCATGGAGAGGCCACTGGCAGAGATATTTGTGGTTCTCCCTCTTTGTCTGTCCTTTCAAAAGTCAAGGGCGCTGACATTTATGCTGAGAAAGGCGCTGTGGCCGCCCTGCTCTCAGGAAGCTGCCTCTAGAAGTCCGGGATTCAGGGTCAACTGCACTCCCAGGAGAAACCACTAGAGGCCGAGGGGCTGTTCTGGAGCTGCCCTTCCTGCACTTCCTGCTCCTGGAGAAAGGGTGGCAGGAGAAAGGGCAGGAGCGGAGCCCAGCCGCACCACCTCCTCTGAGCTGCAGTTTCTTCACTGTAGATCAAGAGTTTGAAATAGTGATCAGGGGTAAGGGCACTGCCACTTCTGCGGTCAGTGACTCTAATGAGCTAAACGGGCTGAAATCCACCCTTCCCCACGCAGTGGTGAAAATCTGTTCATCTTTCTGTTCTCAGATTGCCTATCGGGACCGGCTGAAGGCCATTCGAACCACTCTAGAAGTTTCTCCCTTCTTCAAGTGCCACGAGGTAGATACTAGGTTTTTGCCCTCTTGAGTAGAGAGCTGCACGTGCTAGCAGGCCTTCTTCTTCCAGAAGCCTGGGGGGTCGGCCGATTTTAGGGTGGAGCAGCCAGAGGCAGGCCATCAGGGACCAGCCCCCTTTGTGTTAATGCTCCCTGGGGTGACCACACAGGCTGTCCTGCCTGAGAGCCCTGGCTATTGCCCCTTCTCCCTAGTCCCTCCAGCTCCAGAGTCTTGTCCATTCTGGGCGGCAGTGGCACGACATCTCTCCCCCACACCCCATGGTCTCAGGGCAGAAGCTCTCTGAGGTGCTAGAGTAGCGGGGCACCCCCCGACCACCACCTACATCTTCAGATGAGACCCTGAGGAGGGCAAGCAGGTCTTCAGGTGCCACTCTTGGGCACGGCTGGAACCCCTCACCTGCTCCCACCTCTGCAGACGTCGGTTGGCAGGGGCAGCGGGCAGCAGGTGGGGAACTGGGACACCTGAGAGAGGCTCTGGGAGGCGTCAGCAGATTCCCTGGAGGGGGAGTCCAGGTCCCCAGCCACATGACACATTCACACACACACTCAGAGATCACACACTCATCAATCCTACACCACACACATTCATACACATCCACAGATCACACACTCAACCCTACACCACACACATTCACAGATCACACAATCATCAACCCTACACCACACACATTCACAGATCACAAACTCATCAACCCTGCACCACACACATTCACAGATCACACAATCATCAATCCTACATCACAGAGAGGACGGAAAGGGAAGGGAAGGGGAGGGGAGGGCAGGGGAGCAGGCCAGAGTCAGGGGGTGAAGGGGTTCCTGCTGCTGTCCACACAGAAGGGTGGTCACCGATCCCAGAACCCAATGCCGTCTGCCCCAGCATGGCCACTCTTGAGTGGGCTCTGCTGCCAGTCTGAGAATGGGGATTGGAATTGCAGGCTCTGGGCTGCCTGGCCTGAGCGAGCCTCCCCCTGGGTTACCCAGGCCACAGCAGGGAGGGCAGGGCGGGGGCTCCAGCTCACCCCTCACACCCCTGTTCCCCTCAGGTCATTGGCAGCTCCCTCCTCTTCATCCATGACAAGAAGGAACAGGCCAAAGTGTGGATGATCGACTTTGGGAAAACCACGCCCCTGCCCGAGGGCCAGACCCTGCAGCATGACGTGCCCTGGCAAGAGGGGAACCGGGAGGATGGCTACCTCTCAGGGCTGAACAACCTCATCGACATCCTGACCGAAATGTCCCAGGACGCCCCCCTCGCCTGAGCGGCCCGCGCCCTCCCTGGCCCCCGCCTGGGCCTCCTTTCCCCCCGTGCTTCCTTTCTTGTTCCTGACTTTTCCTTCACTTCCACCTGGGCTCAAGCCCGAACTGACCCTCCTGAGCTGCACTACAAGACACTTTGTAGAAGAGGAGAGTTTCTAGTCATTTTCCTAACTTCAGGGCTTGGAGGTGGCGTTTGCACTGCTCTTTGTAGAGAGGGTCACCTACTAGAAAAGAAATGCCCAGTCTGAGAGGCGGGTCAGGTGTAGAGCTGGAGGGGGTCCCTGGCTGCTGAGGGGACCCTACCAGATAAGCCCTGCCTCTGGGAGTCCCCTGGGAAGAGCCGGCCTGGGCCGATCACCTGCAGGTGCCTGCTGCCCCCTGGAGGCCAGTGCTGTTAGTGCGCTGCCAAGCACAGCCTTGTTTCTGCCAGAGCCTCCCCAACGGAGAGCCCAGGGGGCTGCCTGGGTCCCTGGTGCCTAGCTGGGAAGCAGGGCTTTCTGGTAGTTGGGGCAAAAAAAACATTGGGGAGCCACATGCTGACTGTGAGCAAAGTGCCTTCCGATTAGCAGCCCGGGGGATGCCTTGGTGGCCTCCCCGGGGCTGCTCAGGCAAGGCTCCCCCACCCATCTGGTAAGGAAACCTGCTGGCTCCAGGCCAGACCCAGCAGCCAGGAGAAGGCTGACGCCAGCTGGACTGTGTTCTCTGATCGAGGCCTTCCTAGAGGAGGCGAGCAGAGGTTGTGCTCTTCCATTTGGAATCGCAATCCGAGTTGAGAAGGTACACTCTGCCATGCTGAGCTCCAGGGGTGCTACCAGGGAAGGCAGGACCTACAGAGTCTCTGGGCCCTGGCCCCAGGGAGGGACACGCTTTTCTTGACCGTCACCTACCTGGTGCTAGTTGGTCAACCCTGCCTGCATACATGGGCTTCTGTCATGAGGCCCAGAGTCCCTTGCAGATGCAGAGACAGGGGAGGAGCTCAGGCCTGCACCAGGCAGGAAGAAGGGAGGCTTCTGCTTCCAGAGACGCATGTGGCCTCCTGGCATCACATGCTGCTGCCTCTGAAATAACCGCCTGAAGGGCTTAGATTCCTGCTTCTCCAGTGTCGCGTGGGCATTTGCAGGGCATGTGGTGGATGCCAGGGTGTGCTCCAGGCATCTCTTCCTGAAGTCTCTGCATTTGAAGATTCATGGAGAACCTATTTAAGCCCAATTTTAACTGAAAGCCAGTAATTTGTTATTGAGGGGAATGTAAAATTTGTATGACTTCTTAAGAACAAAACCCCGAGCTCTGTGGAGCTGTGACCCCAGGCTCCTTGGGGCTTGCCACCTGCTCCTTTGCCGTCAGAGGTACAGGAGCTGGGAGAGTCCAGGAGCAGGGACACAGCGGGAGACAGTGTGGACCCAGGTGTGTGTCTTTGGAGGAGCCACTGCCCACCCTGCCACCCTGGGGTCTCTGGGGGAACTGCCAACCTGCCCACGGGACTACATTTCCCCTTTTGTGCTGGAAGTGTGAGTGACACTTGGTGGGGGTGGAGGGTGGGACACATGAGGATGTATAAGTACAGATTTTAAAAAAGGAAATCACTTAAGCTTCCTGGCTCTTGTTGGAAACAGTGGTGAGCTCCTGTGTGGGCCGACTTGCTAAAGGTCACACCCGCGCCCGGTGGAGCACGAGAGACCTTGTGACAGCATGTGATCTGGAAGGCAGGCAGGCTGGGGGCGTCGGGAGCCAAAGTCAGCTCTGGGTCTCTGGAGCTCTAGTGACTTTTGGGCTAGAAGGGACCCTGATGGTCTGTGCTTCAGCCATTCGCAGGGCAGGGACATCAATTCAGACGTAAAGATTCTATGACTATGGACTGGCCAAAAGTTATCCTCATTCCATCTGTGAAAGGAGTTTGCTAAAGCAAATTCACAATATGAACGAAAATTACAGAGGACTTGTTTTAAGAGAACAAAACGTTCCAAGCACTTTAGGCAGACACCAGTTGTTTGCAAACAATGTGCTAATATGCAAATGACGTGCTTATTAAAGGAGGCCTGTGGGGCCTCTTATTGGCAGTACTTTGCTGTGGGTTACATTAAATATGTGAAAGTAGTATAAAATAGCATCATTTTAGGGTTATTCTGTTACTTAGGGTTTTTGTTTTGTTCTGGGTTTTTTGTTTTTTGTTTGTATTTACCTTGCTAGTCCTCCTCTTCCGCACCTACTCTGCCTCTCAAGCTGTTCTGCCACCCACTTCCCTGCCATCCGGCCCTTCCCCTTGTCTCAGTGGGATAGATGCATCCTGGAATGGAATCTCCCAGAACTCCTGCCCTGGCAGCCTGGAAGACCACGCCTGCCCAGCCCTCATCCCTGCAGGGACTCCTTGGGCCCTGGTAGCGCAGGTGCCAGCAGGCAGGACAAGTTCTGTGTACCTGTGCCCAGGTGAGTGGGCACTGGGCCCTCTTCCCCTGTCCTCCCAGGGCCTCCCAGGAGTTCTTGGCATCCAGCACTGCTTAGCATTTTTGGAAGGTTCCCTCAACTGCTTGCTTTTCCCAGGCTTGCCTTTAGTGTCATGTAAGACATTTTTAAGTTATATTTATTTTGTTGGGTTTTAAAATTGCACAGAACACTAAGACCGAAGGCTGGACTCTTGTTTCTCCGTGAAAGCTTTGCCTTTGTTTTGAACTTCTTTCCCACTTGGTGGAAAGAGCCCAGAAGCAGCCCTGGGCCTGTCAGATGGACTCTTTCCTCCCCCAGTTGCATTTAGCTTTGAGTTTCTCTGCATCCGTCCACCCCATGTGTATATAACCCAGCTGCTGGCTCTGGGATGTGCACCCCATCAGTGCCTTTTGTTCTGGAGGAGAGGACCCCCCCAGAGAAGCTCTCTTTCTCTTCTTTACCCCTCTCCCCACAGAACCTTGTAGAAAACTGAACTGTTACAAGCCCCCTGCACAGTGCCTGTCAAACAGATACAAACCTTCCTGAATAAAGCCTTGGAGACCAGCGCTGTCTGTGGTGTCATCCTTCTGGCCCCCAGCCCTCGAGACCTGACTGAGGGGCAGGCTGGGGGTTCTGAGGAAGCTGGAGGACCCACACAGGGGCTGTTAGGAGAGTGAGTATCAGATTGGGTAACCCTTTAAGTGGTAAAGAATATAAACCACTCTTCCAAGTGAGTCTTTTCAACCCTCACGAAACTTTGAAATAGTAGCTCAGAGACTAGAGCATCAACCAGAAGCACTGCCTCCAAGTGGGAAGCAGGGGGTCTCTGTGCAGCGACTGCTTCTGGAGCCTTACTCTATGCTAGACTGGGGCTGAACGTGCCCATCGGAGTTGCCGTTTTACCCAGATCAACTTCTTGAACAAAGATTTATAGCCTCTGTTTTACAGATGAGGAAACTGAGATTTAGGTCAAGCAACTCCACCTAAGTGGGGAGCAGGGAATCTAAAATGTGGATTCAAAACCAATTCTGTCTTCCTCCTAACGGGGGCGGGGGGGGGGGTCTGGGGGCGGAGAGCCTGTCTTATCTTTGTCCCAAAGCCCAGGCTCTAAGCCCCTGACTTCGCACACAGTAGCAGCCCAGGGAGGGTCAGGAGAGCTAGTTCATGGCTGCTTGGCTGGAGCATCCAGAGATGACCCTTGGGAGCAAAGCCCTGCCACACATCACGGCATCACCATTGGCTACCGCACACTTCCCCTCAGGCATCTCCCAGCTCTGGATCGCTGGAGGCTTCATTTGCAGAACTCAGAATTCTTTATTTGGATGTAAGTGTCGTTCGTTTTTCTTTCCTGTTCGTGTTCCTTCCTTCCTTCCTTCTTTCCTTACCACCCACCCCACCCACATGCAAAATTTTAATTAATTATTAATTATATACAAAATTTATTTTATTTTTTTTTTTTTTTTAAAAAATTAATAAACATTTTAC